>VZTT01075844.1:36083-53119 GCA_013400855.1 Buphagus erythrorhynchus
CTTTGTTCTTGGTGAGATGCTTCAAGAATTATACTTTTGCCAAGATAATCATTAGCCCTTGTGGTAACCTCCTGCATATAACGGGCTCACGAAGTGACCTAAGGAGTCACCTGTACAGCCTGACCTGGTTTCGCTGCTCACTTTCAGGAGTGGAAAAATAGAAGTCAAAGCTCACTAGTAAACCAGTCCTATATGTAAAGATTTGTAGCTTTGCAGCTGATCAGGACTGGTCAAACTACCTTCAAATGTTTTAGCAGTTTGTGCACTTTTATGAAACCAAAACTGGAATTACATTGATAAAAACTTAATGCTAGCAACCAATATCTGCTATATATACCATTTCAGCCCGTAAACCTGTAGGAGAAGACAGTTTCACAGGGACCAGAATTACTCTGCAGATGGCATAGATCCAATTATAAAATTCCTGCACACATTTTGTACTGCCTAGGTTAGTTAATTGCATTGACACATCGAAGAATGAAATCCAGCCCTTTTCCAAATAAGGGCACAACCAGTTTTTCAGAAATTGCATTTGTGTCATTTCCCCAGAGCTCATTAAAAAATATTCCACTTAATGATTTGTTGAGGGTTTTTGCTCGGGTTTTTTTATGACAGTTAGCTATATGTGCATGTCATTTTGCAATGGTTTCCATAACAATTCTGAAATGCTTATTCTTAAGTGCTAAGCATTAGGATACATGTTCTTACGCAGCTTGTTCAATAAAGTAGATACACATGGAGTTATGAAGTATCTCTAATTTATTCTTTGATTTTAATATCGTAATGATTGCTGATCTGTGTGTTGTGTAATGTGGAAAAATTATATTTGCTGTAGCTACCTTAGTAATGAATTTTCATTATCTCAGCTTTTAAATTGTTCAAAAAAGTCATTTTATCTTAGAATTTTGCTGTTTTCGAAACCTCTAAGTTCTACCTCATATTTAAAACCTGTTGTTTTAAATACTTCCTTTTACTGCTTTTACTGCAAATAGTCATAAATATGTTTCTACTGTTCAGGTATTTGATGGCTTAAATGTTCTAAAAATAGTTATACATTTATAATTTCTATAGGTCATCTCTCATATCCTGTACACAACTCTGTTCTGTCTCAGTTCAGTTAATTGGGGTTTGAGAAATGTTATTTTCTCATGTCAGGATATTCTGACCTCAGTAATCACTGGTACAATTTCCACTCTAATATCACAAACCCCATTGTGAGCGAAATATAGCTCCACAGATAGACTGCGGAAAGAAAACAAAAAAATATTATCCATGTTGAGTAGTATATGAGACATAGGAATGCTTGTCTTTTCAGCGTCTTTATCACCTGTCTGTTACCACCTGAGAGGCAAAAGCTTACTTGGACAATTATGATTTCTCAGTATTATTAAAACCAGAAAAATGTTGTTTATTACATCCTAATTAATTTGCAAAACATTCCTTCAAGCTCTGCTGCAATTTTCCTTGAGACATTACTATGACATGGTTGACTAGAAGTTTCCTACATCAAGCAATTTAAACCATTTCTGTGAGTGTATTATCTTGCCATGTGACATGACCAAGTAGCTAAATCACATGGCTAAAAGCAATCCCAGGCAAACAGATGCCCTGACTCAGATGTATATCTGATTACTAGACCTCTCAGACAGCACTCTCCAAACAGTTTTAAGATATAATTTTCCTCCTTTGTCTCCTTGGTTCTGCTTGGTTTCCTCCTTTGTTCTGCTTGGTTCCAGCCAGAGAATTCTGTTCCTGATCAATAGATCCAAATTCCACCCTAGATCACTAGTGGAGTCAATTAACTATGTTTGGCCCAGCCAATTCATTGCAGTCATGCCTATTTCACAAAATAAGCAAATAGCTATTAAAAATTTCTACAGGTCATCTACTTCTTTCTCTCCAGATGTAATTGACTGGATAAATCCCTGTGAGTCTGCCACATGTTTTCAAGTTTCTAACAGTCAGAGACCTCGAATCAGGAGTAAAACATTCACCAAGAACAGTCCCTCCAAGTCTCAAAGTACTGCCTCATAGTTGCTCTCTCTCAAATTGCAGAATTTATTTCAGAGAAAATCTCACACCTCTAACAAAGCTTTAGGGGAAAAGACCCACATGTGCATCAGGCTTTGCAGACAGAGGCTGCAGGGATGATCTCAGTCGTTGGGAGAACTTGATAGAAGAGCTTATTTTGCTTGCTAAGTAGGAAAACTTGTGAAGTAGGAAAGCTTTCTCTGGGTACTTCAGAGAAAGAAGCCCTTTGGGACGACTGACAGCACAGCTTTCCACCAGCTTCAGCATACAAGGTTTTCAAGGACAGCAGTGATTCATCTCCACATGGGCAATACAAGTTGTCTGAGGGAATCGGAAGTCTTATAAGTAGTGTTTCAAAATGCATGCTGACTTGCCTTGTTGTTATAAATTAATACATTTTGAAAGCAGATACGTGGCACATTATTTTCAGACTCTCTTTCTCCTGCAGTCATTTTATTTGTGAAACAGCACCTGTAGGAACAAAACATTGTTATTTATAATTCTACTCTCTGTCACATAAACAAATCCTCTGCCAAATCCCTAACAATACTGTGCAACAAAACAAAGCAAATAATGCTGCAAATCTAATTTAAGCTAATACAGGCAGCACTAAATGAGGTTCTGATCATGGCTGATTTTACTTGTCTGTAATCTGCAGCAAGTCACTTGGTCCTTTGGTTTCTTTCCCTCTTCTGTAATATCCTTCCTCTTCCAGAACAGGAAGGCTAATATAAACAAGGCAGAAGAAGTTCAGGTTAGAAGTACACATAGTCTCAGAATTTCAGAACTGAATTATCTGAAATGCTAATGTTTTGATCCAGCTATAACAGAACAATGCACAGCTCTGCACTATGTTATTCTTGGAACTGTAAATATCTTGGCTGCATTAGGGAAATTTTCTGGTGGCTGCTGAGGTCTAGAAAAGGCTCACTGGGAAATAAAATTCAGACCTGTAGAAAATAGTTAGCTTGAAAAGTTACTCTCCCAGGACAGAAATGCAGCCAATGATCCCAGTGTGGACAAGTGAGATTCAGAAATGTTTTGGATGGATCCTGGAACAAATCAGCTATTTGGCCAACCTGCCAGTATGTCAGCTGGATTGATAGTTTTCTCTTCTAACCAAATCCCACTTTTCACTTGACAAACTGGAAAAGATTTCTCAAAAGTAAAATGTTTCTCAAAATGTCACAGCTGGCAGAATCTGGAATTGCTTATTGTCTCATATAAATAACACCAGTGTACAATTTTCTCTATTTTATAAGCGACCCTGAAATGCTTCTGAGGGCAGGTCACATGGTAGCTAATTCCAGGAAATTATATATAAAGTCTGGAATAAAATTTGGTAATAAAGTGTCTGGTGCAGTCAAGCTGCATCATGGCATGCTCTCTATCTCAGAGTCTTTACATCTAATTCTCTGTGCAGAATAAAGAAAATGAAGACAAAACTTCCTATGGAAACTTTCCTAAGGCAAAAATACCTCATTAAGATGGTTTTCTCTGCAAACCTTTCTGCTCTGTTACTTGAATGCAAATTCCAGTTGTCTTTTAATACCAATGTCCTTTAATGAAACTGAAGTTGGCTGTGACATTTCAAGAAATGTTCATGTAAACTATGCCTTCACAAAGAGTGACTACGAAACACAACCTCTCAGCTGAAACTTGAATGTTGACAAATAACCTAGAAGAGAAACATGCTGCTACTCAAAGCAGGGAGATAAAACAGAAGCTTTATTGTCAGTCATTCATAATGATGCAAAGGTTAGGGATTAACAGAGTCTGTGATTTGTTCAACTGATAACAAAAATTTGCCTTAATGCAGTAGGACCCCCAAGTGCTATAGGCTGAGCTAATAGCATTGGGCTCCTGTGTTGTAAAGAAATTGAGGGGGAAAAAGATGTTAAGCAAGTTTCTGAAAAGCAGCACAGCCTGGTTTGTTTCTCTAAATCTAGCCATGATGCTACTTAATATTTCATCTGAAATCCTTGGCTAAATGGAAATAATTTTATTCCAATTCCTCTGCTACAAAGTATTAGTATTGCCCTAATATTGGTAATTGGCTTTTGGCAGCTTTATTACATCTTAGTCAATCTTGTAAAAAAGATAAATATAGTACAAAGCTTACAAAGATGGGTGGTATTAAAATAATTAAAAATTGCAATCATAAATAATTGAATATCTGTGTTGTGTATTTAACTAAGTGGTCTTTGAATTACTTATGTTACTGAGCTCTAAAGCACTGGAAAATTCCCAACATTACCTAAGTTAAGCAAACATGATGAACTAAGCATATAAAATCTCACTATTTCTTTTTCTGAGTTGTTGTTTTGTTTGTTTATTTGGTTGTTTGGTTTTGTTCTTTCCAGTGTACTAGAAGTCACTGGCTTCTGAATCAGTTCCTATTGCATTATCTAAAATAAAGTTTTATCTCCTTCTAGCCATCACAATTGCAAAATCTTAAATTGCTAAGAAATTGCCAGTGTGATATTCTTGTCACGCTCACTTTCTAATTTCACAATGACCTATGATGACATGGTGCAGTCAGATTACCAAAGCACATTAGGATTGGAACAGGAGCTCATTAGAAGCTCTTTATAAAGAAGGCAGTTCTTTTACAGAATAAAAAAGCAGCAGCTTTTTCTTTCAAAATAGCTAATAAAATTTTCTTCTGAGAAACTGTGATAAATATCTGCAATTTAAGTTTGTGTAATTCTCCCTGATTGACTGTAATGAGTCTCAATTTGTCTTGTAAAACGAATACTTAATTGCTGTGTTCAAAATGACATCAGGCTATTACAGCGTTCAGTACGTCTAAACCAAAAAGTTATTAACTGGCTGATTTGCAAGCCTAAAGGGACTTCAGCATCTCTATTATGTAATACATTATTTATAATTTAGGGTCATGGAATTAGCTCTATCTGGCTCCCTGTGGCTTATAAAATAAGCTGCCAGTAATTAAAATTTCCACCACTGACCACTAACTACTTCCAGCAGAATTCAGCTGGAGAAGGAGAAAAGCACAGAATACTGCTAAGCAAATTTTAAGAGATGGATGAGAAAAAGCATGTGTGCTTCTTATGAAATTTGGGGGAATTTAGGCATGAAAAGCAAAAAATCTTATTTTATGAAACTCTGCTTCACCTGGCACCTTGCTCTGCAAGGTCCTCCCTCTCACCATTTTGTTCAGACATTCCCCAGACACTTGGATATGTACTGCTGAGGCTCATCCATTTGAGTGAGGAGGAGGAGTTTCAGCACCCAATGCACTCCTTCCTCGCCAGTTAGGTCATTCCTTCACCTATCAGTTTTTTGGGGCAGCTTCCTAAGAGTCCATGTCACTTATCCCAACAAGAAAAAATTCATTGCAAAGGACAACACCCATTGTGTTTAACACACAGCTGAAAGTGCTGGAGCTGTTTGCAGCAGTCAGCAAGTGAAGCAGTGGTCCCAGCCACAGGAGAGGAGGTCTCTGGCACTCTCCCCTTGGCAGGGTCAAACAGGGACAAGGACTTCTTTCTCCCCTCTGAGCATCCAAACCACCAGACTGAGGGCTTTTTTCTGCACAGGCCTCCTCCAAGTCTTTCCTTGTGAAGCTGTGAAGAAAACTGGCTAGATTGCCTGAAGTGGGGAGAAGCCTTTGGTTCTCATCTCTGCTACAGAACTTGCTTCAGCAATTTCTCCAGAGGCCTTTTGCAGCAGCAGAAACCTCTTTGGGGTGACTGGAAGAGTGTGACTGTGCCACATGACTAAGCAGCGCTTATTTACACTAACCAGTGCTGTCTGCACTCCAGCCAGGAATACCATACCTGTTTTATCTCAAAAGGCTTAGGAAGGGCTTCACCAGAGCAGCAGGACATTCCTCCTTGCCACCCTGGGAAGAAGCTGGATTTAAGACTCAGTCCAACTATTGCATGAGGCATCTCTCTGCAGTGCCACTTATTTCACACCATGTAAGCAAAAGGAGCTCAGCTACTTAAACCAGGGTTTTGACCACTGTAGGGACCACATGTTCTATTACCTCCAAAATCCATGATATTTTAAAGCATTTAGACTTCAATTGCTTCAATCCAGAGCTAGGGAGGATGAAATGGTCCTCTGAAGACAGCAAGTACATGGAAATCTTATTTAATTTGTGAGACTTAAAACTGTCATCAGATTTCAAGCTGAATTTCACTTGCAGGGGGGATAGTAGCAGAGCTGAGTAAGAAAACATACCCCAATTTCCCTGTTCTCCCATCTGCCCACACAGACCAGGCTAGTCATGCCATATTTCTGTTTAAGAGCTTGTGGAGGCCCCAGACTGTTAATTAATTTAATAAATATCCATTTCCCCACCATTTTAAATTCTGTTTTTGAGATGTTGTTGTTGGTCAGTTTTAAGTGTGACAGCAAGTCTGTTAAACAGCCAGGCTGGCCAAAAACCAGGCGCCAAACATATAACAAATAAAGGATTAAAAGCTATCCATCAATGCACCTACCTTCTTTCAGACCTGCAGGGTTCCTTGCAGTCAGAATCCTTCAAAATCATAGAGGGGGGAAAATGGGGAGAGAAAATAGGTGTTTATTTGAGAATATTTTGTCCATGAGATTTAAGAGATTTTTCTCTCCTATCATGTCTGTACTTTCAGTTGCTCTGTGAGATCAAAAGCATGGTCCATTCATCTCTCAAGTGACTGAGGATAATGAAGGGAATCAAAGAGAAAACAACACAAGGCATTGGAAATGAGAGGGTAGTTTGTGTCCCAGGGCTATTTTATTACATTGATTATCCTGCAATAGGCTTCAGAAATGACAAGCTGCTCACTAAATCCCATAGAAACTGTGCGACTGGAATCTCTGAAGGTACCCAGGGGCTGAAGGACAAAAAATAAGTCAGGGCCAGCTATTACATATAAAACAACTGCCTCAGTAGGATATGAGTGCTCTACTCCTCAAACATCTGGAGTCTAGGAGACAACGAAGTGGTTCCCACTTCACACATCAGTCAGCCAGTGTCCTGGCTAATAAATCCTTGACAAATGCATACCCCAGGCATTTAGCAACTACCTGCAAATTAGGGTTTATGAGAAGGGGCAGTCCCTTCACAATGTTCTTCGGAACACAAGCCCACAACAGCTGGCACGGGGAATTGTTAGCACAAGTCATCTGGGTATGTGCAGCCTTCGTAACCTAACCTATGAAATCTTGGTAAGGGAGATGGATCTGTGGAAGGCTGATGGGCTAAAATCACAGCAAGTCAGGTGACATGACAGCTCTTCCAATCTCTGCTAGAAGAACACAGTTTCTCCACTCTCAGCTGAGCACTTTGGATGGAGAGAAGTCCCTCCAAGGCTGACAGCAGCAAGTTGCATTTAGTACTAAGAAGAAGTAAGTGATGTAAAGGCAGGCACCTGCTGGGATGCATCCTTCTTGTTTACAGAGATTGTAATTGTTACAAGGTAACTGCTTTAATTCTTGCTAATTTTGCTTTGGCTCTTCTCTCCTGATTTGCATGCAGAGCATAGGTCTCTTAACACAAACAATTGTGTGAGTTATAGAAAAAAACCTAAGCAAACAGCCACTTTTCTGGTAAATAAGCTGTACTCAGAATAGTATTTCTGCAAAACAGCACTATGGTATTCTCCAGCTTGCTTGAGAATTTTATAACACCTTAAAATTCTTATCAAATATGGTAATTTTTATTTCTTTTGCTCTATAAAAGATTACTGAAATATCAGTCCGTTAGAGTGAGCATTGCAAATAAATGTCAGCACTGTTATTTTCATGCTGAATGAATTGATGTGTTGATTTACACCACCAATCTGTGGGCATGGTTGGGTTTGGCTGCCCCTGAGGTCAATTTAATCCTCTTCCAGTCTGTGATGTTCCAGTGTACTTTGGGGTAAGGAATAATGAAGACCACAGCACAAACACAAAATAATCTGCCTATCTCCGATATCAGGTCTCACTTAGCCTGTATACAAAGCCTCTTATTCTTCAAAGCAAGAGAAATTTAAATCCTTTCTAAAATTAATTATTTGTATCAGCTCTGGGTGATCTATGGCAACTTCGTGGAACAAGGAATATTTACAGGAACAGGAGGCATGCAGTGACCCTTGTGAGGGAAGCTGCCGTATCAGCATGAGTCTGAATTTACAATAAGTACAACATTCCTCATAATTGATTGCTTCATTCCTGGGAAAGCAACTTGCAAAGTCCTGACAATTTCTCTTTGCATCATCAGGCATCAATAACACTGTTAGCAGCACCATTAACCTTCTGTGGCCTTGGCTAAACGGTGCTCAGTGCAGATCCAGAGCACAGCTGACTGAAGCAAGACCACACCAGTACTGAGATGTCCAAATTCAAGAACCCATTCTGGTCAAAATCCCCCTTCCCAACCTGCTGCTTTGCAGCAGTAGATACCTAGCCTGTTCCCCTTGGTGTGACTTGATTTGCAGTGTACTGACATGCTGCATGGACACTGCAGTGCTGCCCCCACTCCTCCTTCCAGTCAGCAGCACCTGGGGCAGCAGCACAGCCCAGCATTCTCCAGCCACTGAGTGTGCAGAGCAAGGACACAGCCAGAGGCCTGTGCCACCTCCATTCCAGCCTGCAGAGGCAGCTTTGCCAACCCTTGGGCAACTGCAACCAGCTGCTGTCCCCACTAAGAACAAGAGTGATGGGGACCAGTCCCCTCTGCTCCCATCTCCTGTGGCAGGTTGGCAGTGGCAGATCAGCTGTCTGCTGGGAGGGACAGACGTTGCCTTAAGCACATGATAAATGCACCTCATGAAACTGAGCAGAAGCTGCATTTCCCAATCTCCTATCTGCCTCACCATAAACTTGGCCCAAGCTGGGTTCCTGTGCAGCTGAGCAAGGCTCAGAGCAGGCCATGGAGAGAGAGAAAAACCAGAGAAACGAATCTGCCCATGCCCCAGGAAGAGGGGCTGTTCTTGGAAAAGGGACACGCACCCACGCTCTACCCTATGTGCTAAGGGATGCTCAAGCATTTTTCATGAGAGAGCACACGGACTAAGGGTATAAACAAGCTAAGTCCCTTTGTGGAACTGAGTAGTGTTTTAAATCACTGTGACTGCACACAACATCTCTGCTGGAATTTAGTTAATTTATTCAACGATGCAGAAAAGAATATAAGGCCCATCATCCCCAGGCTGTGCTGAATTTTCAAGGCTGACAATTTATATTGCACAAGGAAGTGAGTGACACTTTTCAGAACTGAATTTTATGGCTCCCAATATACCTTTGTGTGTTTCTTTTATTTAAACAGCCTTAATCCAACTCTTGAAATTACATACATTCTGATGGAAAGCAACTGACAAAGCTCACAATTGGCTGTGAGCTATTACTAGAGAGAACACAAAGGGCTGGACTTGATCTTTGGTCTGAAGTGGTGATAGGATTCATTCACCTGCTCTCCTGGCTGCCCAGATACAGACCTTAAAGCATCCCTTAAATATATCACTTAAAACTTCATAATGTCTTGGCACATTTCTGTATAAAAAATTAGCAGGTAGCTTTTAAAACACATTTGTGTCTACCCAGAAGTAAGGCAGGTGGGTTTGTCAAAACCCAAGCAACAGTAGTCATATATATAGCGTTTTATTGCTACTACTGAAAAGTTCACCATAGAAAATTTAAATATTTAATCTGTAATAAAAATTACATGGGCGTGGGTTTTTTAAGGCAAACAGAGTACTTCAGGTATGTCCCTTTAAATGGGACTTCAGAGTATGTCAGGTTGCTTCAGCCAAGCTTTACTTCTTCTCAGTCAATTTTTACTCAGTTGCTGGCATGTTGTCTCCCTCACTCATTTTGGGTTATGTTATTTTCTTCTCAAAGTTCTAAGATTTATCAGCTCCTTCACACTTCTTGCATTTGAAAATGAGGCTGAAAAATGCGTGGAATCCATACTATCTATTCTGCTGCAGAGTTTGGTCATTTGTGACTCATGTGCTTATCTGCTGACTCCTCTTGGCAAAAGTCAGCTTTACCTTTGACTGAGAAACAAGACTGAGGAATTAAAGCAACTTCAGAAAAACAGGCAAACCAAACAATCACTTGTTTGACAGACCAGAATTTCTTGGCTGTTAAAATAAATAAATATCTGAGTTTCAAGAAAGGTCTAAAAAACCGACAGCATTCTGGAATGGAGATGTAAGAGCATTAAATGAAACGTGGTAGAGAAACAGGGACAGTCACTAGTGAGAGTAAATGCTTTTTAAGCCCCTCAAAATAACAAATTTGTTTCTGATACTGCATTTCATGTTTTCACAGTAGCATTATTCTAACAAACAGATGGTTCCTTGAGCCTTAATTGTCTTTGAAACACAATTTGAGACACATAGATCAACACAGCACTGTGGGGAACATGTCATCAAAATTTGGTTCCTTTTGGAAACATCCAACTTCATGGCATGTTAATCATTATGGGGTAGAGATGTACTATTGCCAACATCTGTACTTTTTACTGAAAATCCTGTAGTATTTATTATTTCATCTATAAAAAGCTGTTTCTTGGAACAAAGTGATTACACGACAATCTTGTTTTTATATAAAAGTGCAGGCACTCACAAGTAGTAATGCTGAATGTTCAAATACAACTAAAAATTAGTAACAACATATTTCTAGGGCCTAACATTCTCCTATACTAACATGTAAGCTCTAGCATTGATTGTTCCTCAAGATACAGTCTTCCTGGGATGTTTTAGGTGGAAGAGCCCAAACTTGCAGAAAGTTATTATTTCACTAAGAAGTTATGCAGAGGTCATCTTTAGTCCGTGGTAATCCCTGAGTGAGAAAAGGTTCAACACCTCTGAGGATATGATCTCCGTTCTGCACTTCTGGAGAGCAATTATGCAAGGCACTGGCTATTTCATCTTGGAATGGACCTCCAGAGATGTCTCAGATTTTTTTGTTTACACTATTTTCTTCTCAAGAAATTGTCACCTCATCTCAGAGAGATGATCATCCTTTCAATACAAAGAATTACTTAATTTCCCTGACTCACTGGTAAAAACCAAAAAGCAGCTGAAGTGGCAGACTTAACTGCATGTCAAACTCTTTTGAACATTGATTCAAACCATAAGCAAGCCAAAAAATCCAGACCAAGCTGTAGATCTGATGCTGATCCACCATGTGGACCACTCTCTTTTAATAGCAAAAGAACTGTGTTTTCCAGCAGAAATCTTCCCTGTAGACTGTGATATGAACAGGGGCTTATAATATTACATTACTTTGGGTTTTGTTGCTGTTTAAAAAGCTTTTCAAACTCTTATGGCTTCATTTGTGATCTTGGACCTCTGAAGGATAATAGGTTGGGAGTGTATCATTGCAGACCGACAGCTCCGAAGTTCCAAGCTCCAAGTGAGCCTGCACTGGGTTGGATTCACCCTCCAGCGCCGTGCAGTTTACCAGCTGCAGTTGTTTGGTGAAGCAGAATTCAATCTGGCCAATTGTTTGTGCTTTTTCACCCTAGAAACATGAAAGGTAAGATCAGCCTCAGGGGAAGGAGAAAATAAATCAATTCTTCAGCTACATTGCACTATCTATAGAATATAGCAGTGATTATTTGTGCATTTACCAGATGAAAAATGCAAAGAAAAGTACAAGAGGCATCCACTCTGAACAGCTTATAGTACATACTGTTACTCAGTACCAATGTGGGACTTGTCTAAGTAGTAAGCCTCATTATGAAATGCTGTGACACATTATCCTGGCCTTCACTCATCTGCACAGGCCACAGAAGCTGCTCACCTCAATGATGAGCTCTGGGTGAACTCTGTGAATATTGAAGGGCACATGTGGCCAGAAAGACACTTTTCACCAACTCTTCATAGCAGGACAGGAATTGAGGCAAATAAAAATCTCCATACATGAGAACAGAAACTAAGTTTTATAATAGCTTTTACACAAAAGAATACAGAACGAAGCTGTCTGTCAGAAGGAGCAGAAGCATCATTTTTGGACTACAGGAGAGGCTAGGAAGAAAACCACTGACCATGAGTAAAGCAGGCAGGCATGGAGGCCTTTCATGTGGCAAAAAGATTAAAGGAAAATCTCCCCAAGTACTCAGGTCTAACAAAATGTGAGAAAAATTGGTTTTGAAACAATTAAGCAGAACAAAAAGATAAGTACAAGACAAAAATAACTGTGGTGAGGGTTTTTTTGTTTGTTTGGAATTTTGTTGTTGGGAGGTATGTTTATTTTGGGGTTTTTTTAAGAAATGTAAGAACAGAGAGTGTGTCTAACCAATTTCAAATGTCAAAGGACCTCCATCATGTACTTTGGGCATGGACAAGTCTAGAACTCTGAAAAAGGCCTATCTGCAAATCAGAGGTGTACTTTTTCATTTCTATTACCCAACACCTTCAGCTGTTAAGTACAGGAGACCCAAGCTGTACATTACTTTAATGTAATTGGAGCAGTATCCCAAGTGTACTAAAAGCAATGGCAGAACTAGAGTGAACAGAGATAGAAACTGGGGTTTGTGTTAGCTCTGCATTTCTTTAATGTCAAAAGGTGAGTGAGTGTACAACCCACATTCAAATAATATTCCTTTGTTCCTTAAAGTAACTTATAAACATGTTTAAAATATTGTAACCTATAGATTTTTTTCATGTTAAAAATCCTACGAGTACAAAATCCTCAGAGCAATACTAAAGCAAGAGTTGACAACACACTGCAATAGCAACTGTTTCTTAGCAAGTTTTAATGAATTGTTGCCTGTGTAGGGGCAGTAATTCTGCCAAGAGTTCTGTAGTAAACCACCTTTAACAAGCTGAAATACGAAGGAACCGCTTACAAGAGTGAAAGCTAACCTTGTGGGTTTTGGTTTTTGCTTTATTTTTCTATAAGAGCAGAGTAACCTAGCTGAAAAAAAAAAAAAAAGAAACAAAGAGCTCTATAACATACACATGTAGCTGTTCAGAATACTATTATGTTCCTTCAAAGGCACTTTTGGTTCAGATACAGTGACCTACACTTGACAGAACAATGTCTCTGTGTACCAGCTTCTCTACTGCATCGTGACGCACAGCACAATCATTGGCAAGGAAAAGTAAAAAGACATGGAAATTGGAGACATGACTGGCGCAAAAGGAAAGACTACAGTGACCCTGAATCACAGTGAAGCTCAAAACGCCTTTTTGTACCTCTTTAGGTATGGGCTTTCTGGAACAATCTCAGAGAAAAGCTTCTGAGCTGCTTTATTTCGGAAGGATTCTGTTCACTGATTAAGTTCTTCATAGAGAACTCAAGAGCCATGCCCCGTGGAGGGAAGGCTGCTGCTGACAGCAGCACCCTCACTAAGGCTGACAGTCACTGGCTCCATTCAGCTCACTCTTGCTGGTTTTAGTCATCTGCCATACAGCAATTAAACTTTAGCAGGCATGGTGGAAAGTGCTCAGCTATAGCAATACGTCCAGCACGGTGGTTACACCATTCATGCAAGAGATGCAGGTTTAAATCTTTTAAGACAAAGAGACCTTTAAAACCCAAGTCCGAGAATCAAACAATACTTCTATGCAAACAGCTGTATACACAAACAACACCTAGGCCTAAGTTTCACCATACTGAAGATTTTTCACTCTATTTTTGCTATTTCTGTATTTTTGATAAAAGGTGCTCCTTAAAAAAAGGAAGTTATTTTTTTGCTTGTTTTTTTTTCCATTTTGGGAAGTTAGGAGAGTTTTTACCTCTTCTGGAGGAAGGCACTGGATCTTAGGTGTTACACCATAAAATCTTGTAAGAGCTTCCTTTATAGCAGTCATCTAAAAAATTAAAAAGATTGTAGAGATTAATAGATCACAAACACATTTTCCAACAGCTGCCACACTGGTTAAGCTCTCAAAAACTTTTATAAAAAGCACAACCTTAAAGAACTACACAATTTTAAAAAGATCATTTGTTCTACAGAAATTCGTTGACTCCTACTAAAAAAAAAATCCACGCACATGATTTTGTTATATAAAAGATTGCCTCTTACCTTGTAATATGAACTGCTTGGCTTTATCCCAGCTTTCAAGAGACAACTGAAACAAAGATAAAACATTTTTAAATGTTTCCTGTATGCAAACATACCTTCCCAATCATTAGGTAAAACAGATAATGTTAAGAACCTGTAAAGCATTACAGAGATGGGAGCAAGGGCAATTTGTCTTTCATTCTTTGCTAGCCTAGGAAAGGCCGTTTTCTGAAAGGACACTTCCCATCTAACTCGGTAGGGTCAGGAAGAACACTTTCCCACACCTTAATCTGAGAAACTCTGATAGTTCAGTCTTCAGACACAGCTAGGGGAAAGGGAATTTCAAAGTGCTCTGTTCAGCACCAGGTAGGGCATACTGCTTCCTTTCCCCTGCCTTGAGCCATTCCTATGTGCTCCTGCCACTGCGGAGGGCACAGGGGCAGACTTGTGAAGGTGTTCTAGGCACCCTCATATTCAAACACAGGATGGGTTTCCTGTGGTGGGAGACACACAGCACACTGGAAGAGGGATACAGCATGTCAGACAGGATTAATGTTACTGTCAGGGCAGAAACTGCTCCTAATAAATATGTTTTTGAAGAGGAAAAGTTGGTCACATGAAAGAAATGAGGTAATGCTCAAGAACCTCTAGCCTATGCGCCCCTTCCTTAAGGCTCAGTCCTGACAGAAGTCCACATTTCCAAGCTGACAAGACTCAGGACCTAACACGTGATGAGCCTGTGAGTCCCAGCTTCTTCTGTAAGAAGTGGGAATGGTCAGTATCTTGCAGGCTTTAATCCATAAATGCTAATGATGCTCAACCCTTCCCTTCCAAGGTCAGTTTTGGCACAAGGAAAATTTTACACGGCTGACTAAAAACAAGCTGGTTTTCACTGTCATTTTACAGTAGATACAAGGAGGCCAATAAAATAGATGATGTTCTGTTAATTCTTACAGACGGTTGCATTATGTCCTCTTTTTAATAATTTGCATTTTGGAAACAATTTTCTTAATCACTGACATTTTTCCTCATTCAAGTAGAAATGAGAACATTTTCATGAGAACATACAATGAGAACATTTTCAGTCTTTTTTCTCTTCAGTAAAGATGAAATTAATTATATTCATTTTCACAATAGATAATAAGCTTTCAGCAACTAATTTCAACATGCTTCAGCCTCTATTCTTTTGCAGTGTTGCACATGCTGATGTAGAGTCACATCATCGGTCACTGTGCCATCTGTAAATGTTTTAGTCACACCATCACAGCTACTTAGGCAATTGACTTAGACATTGTTAATTTTAACATTACATATGACATGCTCAANNCACTGTGTGTAGAAAAATCTGCTACAGTTTTAAAAGACATCTACAAAACCGAGGTGGGAGGGAAGAAAGACTTATTTCCTTTGTGTATATGCAAAATAAATGAGACTTTGTCTAGGAGATTGCTTGGACAGGATACTGGCAAAGCATAAACAGGATGAGCTGGTTTGAGGTTTCTTTGGGGTTGTTTTACTGAGTTTTTTTAAAGGTATGTTTCTTTGTACAAAACGACTTCCTCTCTCAGATACTGTCCTCTTATGCTCAACAAATTTAAGTCAAACATCCTCTCACCCATACCAAGCACTGACCAGGAAAGGACTCTAACCTTCTGGCATTCACCTGCAGCCAGAATACATGCATACAGCACTTGGACAAGCCACAACTGTCTCATCAAGACTTTGAATCTGGAATGGCCAGTGCTTTGGAACCATAAAGAGGAATCAGCCCCTAGGATAAAGCAAGAGTATCACATCAGGGTTGTCAGAAAGGATAGCAGAGGACTGCCTGCAGTAACTGAACCCTTCATAACCTCCTCTCACTGTTGCCTCTCAGCCTTTTCCCAAGATGTCCTGCATGATTTTGCCTGCAGCTTGCCCTTTCCCCTGAGCAGAACACTGTCTTAAAAACAAGTGTTTGGGGCTCAGCATGACTCAGAAGTTTGGGAAGGGGTTGTCACTTGACTTAGAACTTTACAGGTATCATAGCATCTGGTATCAAGATACAGCCTGTAAAACTTCTCAAAAGTTTACTGGCTCACACTGTCTAGAACGATGCTGCTAAGGATGCTGCTGGCTTATCTGACTGAAGTGACCAGAGACTGCTTCTCAGGGTAACAACTCCTCCTCAGAATTCAGTACTAAAAGTAATTTATGCTAATTCTCATTTCCTCTCTACCATCGTATTTTTAGATTTTCATTTGAGGCTAGATTTTAAACTTTAAGGAACTGTTTGAAATACAAGCCAGATCATCGAGTCCATTTACATACCCATTGAGATCAATATGCTGGTAGAGTTCTAAGGCTTTACCGAAGTATTTTTTCTGAGAATTAAGGACTTCAACCGTGGCTGCACAAGTGCCATGTTTGTCCCACTCATGTTTCCTATAGGAGAAAAGCAAAATGCAAATTTTAGAACATGTTATTTGCAGATATACGTGCTGTACAAGCTAGCCATTGTACTTAAATCAGTATCTGAAAGGTTACACACGTGGAGTAACACACTGCATTCAAATTTATCACACATGTAAAAAGTAACCCAAGCAAGATCACTCCCACCATTTCAATTACAGCAACATCTACATATTCATGAAGTAAATATGTATCATGCTCTTATGACACAGTGTATTTACACAAAGATGTCTGGAGATCAGAATGCAAAGAATTTGCCTAGAAAATTACTATTGGTAAGTTTTTTCTAAGTTTTAGTGGAACCTTTTGTGTCAAATGCACCTTCAAGGCACTAAATTTTTTCTGAACTCAAAACAATTCAAACAATTAACCCTTATTTTGGGTGAAACAGTGTAACTGCATAAGCT
Source organism: Buphagus erythrorhynchus (assembly GCA_013400855.1). Lineage (NCBI taxonomy): Eukaryota > Metazoa > Chordata > Aves > Passeriformes > Sturnidae > Buphagus > Buphagus erythrorhynchus. The sequence continues at coordinate 52,935 of VZTT01075844.1, forward strand.
GCTAAGATTTTAGCATCAAATTTTATGCTGGCCTGTAGCAAAATTTTCATAGGCTTCCTCTCAAGTCGTGCTTCTAGTTCACTATCCATCCTCCTAAGAGCAAGGAACAGAGAGCAAAAGAAATTCTTTCAGTGTACAGCAGACAAACTCAAACAGGACAAAAAGGAAGGCAGGATCAAGGATAG
>VZTT01075844.1:58910-79537 GCA_013400855.1 Buphagus erythrorhynchus
ACCTCTGCTATAAAATTATTGCCAAAGCCTGAACTTGGGAAAATTTTTTATTTCATATTAAAAAATAAAAAATTAAAAAAAAAAAATCATCTGTTGCTTAACACAACATTCAAACTTGAATTCAGGCTGTTCTGTTCATTACTCTATTCTATTGTCCTTTTTTTGACTCTTTCCTTTGATCAGCACATATAAAGCAGTAAAAGGCAGATGCCAGCAGGTTCCATTTCTCTATTGTCCTTTCCATTCGTAACAGAGAAGGAACTGAATAACTTACAAACTCACACTGGATTTTCCACATTTCACACACACAGACAAAAAAACCCAACTACACAGAAAATTTTATCTTTCTGCAATCTCCAGGATGCAAAAGCTGAAATAATAGCTCTCTTTTAAGTTCTGGAATTAAAGGTCTTCACAACTCCATAAAAAGGGAGTAGGAAAGTCCCTCTTCTTGCCCTTGAGTTGCTCTTAAATCACACTGATTTGTTACTGAAAAGTGTGGCACGAATTAGCCACAGGCACAATTTTTTAAGGGAACATGAAATTCATAGTCACTTGAATCTAGCTTAGATATATTTGCATAAGACATAGTCACCTTAGGTCAATTACATGGTACTGGAATTTCTAATCACATTACAATGAAGAAAGTCTCTCTTCCTCCTTCAACCTTTTCTACTGTAGTAGTCAGTAATTAGGTCCTGGGGTTATCACTGCTTCCACGACACCACTTCATTTTAAAGGGTTAGTTTGGAAGATAATTACAAAACATTTTCCAATTTAATTGTGCCGATCACACTCGGTGTTAAACACTTGCTTTTTCAAGCCCAGGAAGAGCTAGGAGGGGTGTATTCTCAAATATCTGGCAAGCTGATCTGTGCCCTCTAAATTCTAAAGAGGGCCTTTTGGGCCATCAAAAGCCTAAAAACCTTTTCAAGCACACATTTGTAAAACAGGTAGGAATTAAGACGCAGCTCATCCACACACCTCAAGAACACGCTATATATGAAAGAGTCTATAATCAGATTCCTTTATATAGGAGGCATAAACTAAGAAGTACTTTCAGAAAAAAAAAGTATCTCACAGCTTTTTGTCATAAATGATATCACAACTTTTGCTGTTTCTTTCACAGCTTTTTCCTTTCAACATCATGTCAACAATTTTAAACTGAATAAAAACATTAAAAATATTTACATCCTGAAAAACACCAGTTATATATAAATACACCAAACATGCAGAAGAATCTACCTACTTAAAGATACTTTAATTAATTCCTGAATTTAGGAACTCCTTATGTAAAACAAGAAAGCTGTTATAGCAGTACAGTTGAGATCTTGTTTCTTCATATGACTCGATGGGAAACTATGAAAAAAAGTAAATATTGTTTTAGTATCCCTTTTTCTGTACTTCTTTGAAGGCTTCTTACTACAGAATATCATAAGAAATCAACAAAGTACAAGAACGCCTACATTTTTTGATGCTCAATACCTTCAATTATTCACTACAACTTCACTAGAAGGTTATGTAAATTATTTGTCAATTTATCAATTGCACTATCCTGGAATTCAGAGGAGTAACCAGCATAAATACACAGTGGGAAAACTGGTTGGTAGGGTTTTTTTTTTTTGATTTTGGGTTGTTTCATTTTTCTTTTCTTTTTTTTCCCCAATTGTTCTCATCGCATTCATGTAAGCAAGAGTTTGCATTGCTACTGACTCTGAACACTGACTCATAGTAGGCACTACAAACTCTTCAATACTAACATCTCTGCTTCAAGTCATTAACAGTGATGCTTAATCAGCAGAAAATCAGACAAATTTCATCAAATCTTTGCTTATTTCCACTCAAAAACAGGCAAACAAACGAAAAGCAGAACAGCGGTCTTGGTCTTCGGTCTCAGTCAGTCACACTCATCTGACTTTTGTTATTGATACTGCCCTCCACATTTAAGTAATGTAAAGTACATCTACTTTTCCTCAGATATTTAGGCAGCACATGACTTTTGTTGCTACTGCTTTTCTATTTCCAGAAACAGGAACAAGAAATAAAAAAGTATCTAAAACACAAAAAATAAGACTCTAATGTTGTAAAAAACAAAACAAAACAAAAAACAAACAAAAAAACAAAGAAACCTTACTCACTACAGAGACATTTGGTTGAACCTGAAGCTACCTTATTCTCCACAAGGTTCTTCAACCTTGTGTCAGTAAATCTGATCATATTTTTGACTTAACTGTATGGGAAGAGACCTTTGAGCACTTCCAGTATAGGAAAAGTGTTCTACTTACCAGATCGTAGTAGATACTTAATAGCAATAGTACACCTCTTAGCTGTGCTTTGACAGATATATATTGGAAGGTTGGGTTCATTTTGGGTTCACACTCCTCAAACACAGCAAAATATGCAGAAATACTCAGAGACAACTGCCACAACATCTTTATAGCTCTCTTTCTGACTGAATCAGTATTTGATGACATCATGGAAATACTGGAGCCAAAATTACAAAGCTAAAAAACTTAACTGTGCAGCAGATAGTTCAAATACTGATCTGTCTTCAGTCAAACAAGGCAGGCAAGTCTTCCTACAGAGTCTGATGAAAGTCTAGGATTAAGTTTATAATAAGATGTCACAAATTCTGTAACAACCTTAGTGTACAGTACACCCTACACTGATGACTCTGTCTGTAACACACCACAATCTTTCCAGCTATGGCTGCTCTGCATTGCTGGGGGAAGCAGCAAAAGTTGCGTCAAGATCAGGAAAAGCACTTTACAAAGGCATAACCAAGATTAAATACTTAATGGGCTTTATTCAATCTGTTTTCACACATTTATTAACCAATGCTACCTTTTTTAGGATGAAAGAGAAAAACAAAAATCTCACCTTACATACAGTCACTGGCCAATGATGAGCAAAATACAGCTTTTTCCAGGGATGAGACTGGATGTCACTGGAAAGAGACAAATTTATTTTTCTTCAAGCATTTTAAAAAGAGGAACACCTTCAGGCACACACTCAGAGAGACAAGTCAGAGAGAAACATTATTAGGAAACCTGTTAATATCCCCACTGTTAAACAAATTCCACTTCTGGCACCCTATCTCTATATGCTTTCTATTTCTTAAGTACGGAAAAAACACATTGTTCTGTTTTATATTTAGGAGAGCACTTACTGGCATGCTTTTAAATATTTTTTTTTTTAAATAGGTGTCTCTGTTTAAGATGTTAAGGATCTTCTAATTTTTCTTGATAGGCATGTTATCTGCAAGAAAAAAAAAGCATACAATCTTCTTGGAACTGTAACTACTCTTCTAAAAAAAGAAAGACTACAATCACTCACAAACTATGCAGTTTACACTGCAGGACATGCAACTGGATCTTGAAAGTGTCTCCAAACTTTTTGATTAAAAAAAAAATTGAGAATAAAAAGTAAAGTACAAACTACAACTCTCAAGAATTCTGACTTTCTCAGTTTATAGGCATTTAATTCAAACAGTACATTTTTAAATGCTTATTAAAAATTAAATAATTTTTAAACATTTAAAAAGTGATCAAACTATGACAAAGTCTTAAGGTTACCTATGGAACAACTTAAGGGGTATTCCATATTTTAATAAGAACATGCCTCTTTCAAAGCCTCTAAGAATAAGAGATTTATTACTCAAGGACCCATCAATACTATCTTATTCATATACAGAGGGAAAAAAAAAACCCTAAAAAATTTGTTCAAGAAGTTTTGGAGGCCTGTATCACGTAATTTCTAGAGAGGCCTTTTCCAACAGTTTGGAGCAGAATTTCTGGTTAAAGTAGAAGTAAATAAAAAACCTGTTGCATCAGACACTACAGCAGATATATTTAGTTATTAAGCAACCAGACAAAGTAATTAAATAGAAAAGCAAATGGGAAAAAATAAACAGACTTGTAAATTATTTGAACTGACAGCATTACGTGCAGAACTGTCAAAATAAATTGTTATTCTCTGGAGGCTAATAGCCACTTGTCAGTCACTAGTTCTTGCTAGAGGATATATTACCAAAAGAAAGATGAAAAAGAAAGAAAAAAAGACAAAGCTAGTTCTTCTCAACCTGAGGACAGCCTAGGGATGCTTCTGTGTTCTATCACACTGCAGTTTTTTCCTCTAGTTTTTCTACTTTGCAATGGCCACATTTTCTCTTAAGCATTCACATGTATCTGTAGTTTTCTATAAAGTTTAGGAGAATAGCTCTCGAACTTACCAGGGCATAGTCACAATGAAAACTATTAACGCTATAGGGGTCTTTACTGCTGCTGTGGAAACCTGAATAGAGGAATTGCCCTATATTGCAGAGCAGTTAATTTCCTTGGTTTTAAAAAGTCCTTGCTTAGAAATTATCTTTTATTAGACTTTTCATTAGATCTTTTATCTATACTTGAAATAGCAGCTGAACTTCTGCAATGTCAGTCATGCCAAAAAGAGTCCTCCTAGAACACACTTTTTGGCTAAGGATAGGTCAGAAAACTGCACTTATTAAACAGAGCAAGTTAGGCTCAGAACTGGAATCCAAGGAAAGCCATTTTCAATACCTATGCAGCTTCAGATATCCCCCCTTCTCTGGGCCTGAATTATCCTGCTCTGTGCAGCTCAGGAATGTGCCTCTAGGATGACTCTTGGCCAGGATGGCCAAGCCAGAACCTAAATCCTGGGCATTGAAGAAACATCCACAATGTCTAAGCTACCCACCAGCTGCAATGTAAGATGATGTAACTGAAAGATGTTCAGCACTGAACTGAGCACCCCTAACCATTCTCTTGCCAAAGCACTGAAAGGAAGCAGAAAAGTTTATTTCCTCATATAATGCAATAGGAATTTCAGCTTTGACCATAGAAGGGTGTGATTTGGGGTGTGGTTTCTCCCACAGCCCATTGGTATTGAAGCTCAGATTTTGCCAGGGTGCAACAACCACCAAAAGGTGGTGCAGCAATCTGATACAGCCTCAGTTGGGATGTCATATGAAAAAGAATTTTATATTGTCAGAACTGAGAAAATAGCAAGGGAAAAAAAAAAGATAAAAAATTAAACAATGCAACAGTTAGTGCAGTTCACACCACAGGGATTACTCCAGATTTTTTTCTGTAAGTTTAAAAATAATTTTCAGTTTTTGTCATTACTACATCACATCTCTAAATGATTCATCTACAGCAAGATTGGAAAAATTTTAAGTGCAACAAATGGAATTTAAGTTTCCCCTCTTTTTTCATGCTGACACATGTAAAGGTCTCCTCAGGCATTATCCTTGCTCCTCCAGTTAATGTAGATGCCTTATTATAAATTACCTAAGGGAAGAATAACACATCAAAAACAGTACATAATAACAAATTTACATTAGAAGTTAAACCATTCTGAGCTGCACTTAAGAATGAGTTGTCAGATGTTTTATTTTAAAGCACAACTTACCTTTGAGTAAATGTATCTGAAGTACACCAACAACATAGTGCCATGGAAAACCAGCCCAGAATCCAATAGTGCAGCTTTGCAGGCTTCATTTCGTTATCCAAATAGCTGTAAAAAGGTGTTGAAATAAGAAATCTCTTACCTATCCAACACACTTAAATGTTAAAATACAAAAAAAACCACTACTATGTCAGAAATAGCAGGTAATGGTAACTCTAGATTAGATTTATAACCATGTGTAAAATGAGGATCTCTTTCCGAGCAGTGCCTGATTTCCCAGCTTGTATGGTCATTTTCATAAACTAATGCCATGAAGGATGAGATCACCGTTTCCTATTTTTTCTTTACTTGCGTATGGTTGCAACAGAGCCACCTTCCAATTAACAGAAATACCTAAGTGTTCTACACAACTATACTTTATGTAATTGAAGACCCTACTTGTAGTCAGCTCAAATGCCCAAAGTGATTCATTATAGCAACTTTGAACTTAATATTGAGTATTTGTATTGGATTGGCCAAGGCCAATATTAGAAACTCACAGGAAGCCAAGAATGATGTGCAAAGATGAAATTCTATCTAAATGCCAGTTGACTACTAAACTAATATATTTTTTTAAAGCTGCTAAAAATCACATGAGTTTCTGTGCTTGTTATAAACCTGAGATAGCCTCTATGAAACCATGTACAATTTGCCTAATACTTCATGGACCTTAGAAGTAAGGGGATTAAAAAAAAAAAAAAAAAAAATCAAACTTCACAAACAGAAGGAGTTTCACTTGGCACAGATCAAAAATCCCAACTGTCTCCCAGATCCGTCAGCCATTTCACAGCATTTCAAATGCTACCTTCTAGAAAGGGATGTACATGCATAAATTTACATGCAAGTTATTAAAGCCTCACCAAACCTACTCCCCAACTTTCTCAAATTGACAACTTTACACCACAAGACACTGCATGTAACCTAGGTGACCCTTCTAAAATTACTCACAAGTCGTATTCCTTTCTTCTATGAAGGTGTTTTTAATTCATCCTTACAACAGTCAAGTAAAGCCTGTTTTGACACCAGTGAAGACATGGCTGATTCAGCCATTACACTGAGAAAAGTCAGTGTAATTCATATTCACAGCTCACTATAAAGAAGAGCCCATTTTCCCACAGTTGTTATGTGGCTCTGGATGCAGCTTGCAGAACCCTCGAGTTCTGCAAACTCTGTGCCAGAGCTGAAGTACAAAGGAGGGAGCCTCCCTGCTTGCAAAATGTGTGGGGATTTCAAAACTCGTGAGGGGCTTGGGCAACGACAGTAACCGTTAACCAGCTAAATTTATCACAAGGACTTACTAAATTGTGAGGAAGCTAACACCTTTAAGACATTCTTCTATTTCATACATTAATGTCTCTCTAATTTATAATAGACACATTATCAAGGTACTTGGCCCAATAGAAGATATAGTAAGATAAATATTAGTCGCCAACTGTTAATTTCCTGATCAAGTTTCTTAAAAAACACTGGAAGGAATTCGACTCACCAGGCAAAATAAGAAAAAAATAATAATAATTTTTAAAAAAATCATTTGGAGAGTGCTACTTGTATAGAGAAGCAAACAATAATGTAGAACTTATCTTTAGCAAAAGCTAGCTAAAGCAAGACACATATGCTGTATTAAAGAAATTGATATAGTCATACAGTGTATAAAAAAGGTCACAAACTGCTGGATAGCCAATTTCCCCAAGAGTTCTGCACCCCAAGTGATCTCCAGTCTCATCATTTGAACAAGAGGAATTAATGATACAAGATTCTGCCTTACAGATGTGCTTAATGATTTCATCTTCTATTATTTTCAACTGGAAACCAACCAAGCAAGACTACTTTTCTGCATGAAAAGCTATCTACTCAAGACAAAGCATTGAGAGATGTAAGCAGTGGAAGATTCATGTAAAATTCTGCCCTACCTATAAAAAGCAGGAAGTAACACTTAAAAGATAGTAATGTCACACATCACCAAAAAAAAAAGCTGCACTCTACAAAGGTGTGGAAGAAACACCTTTGTAGAGTTAAGGAAGTCAATTATGAAAGAAAAATAACCCAGCAAGCATTACAGCTTTTCTTTTGATGTAAGTAGGCAGAAAGAAACTTTTTTTTCAGTGACTGTTGCAATAAAAGCATAAACGCGATTATCTCCTTTCTCACTGGACTCTTTATGTTTGATGAAGTAACAACCAGGAACAGAGGAGGCTTCAAAAAATGCTGCTATCAGAGCAGCAGAAGGTGCTGATTTATTCTACATATTGTTCTTGAACCCTGGAAGCAGAATATAGGACAACAAAGACAGTGAGCAGGTTTGAAAGCCCCCAGTTGGTAACTTTCACTTTTTTTCCACTGATAAACAATTCACAAACTCTCTCTAATGATTTAGCTCAGAAGACAACCTTGCAGCTACCATAACTATCCTGACAGACTGAGTGATTTATTCAAGCTGACCTTCTAGTTGTCTGTGACACTGACGGTGATGGGGGGAAAGTACATCAATCTCACTTTAAAGGCACCTGAATAATGCACATTTGAGGAAATACACGCATCCAAATAAAAACTGTATTAACAACTAAGATACATAAAGCATATCCATTTTTAATAAAAATTGCTTCTGTTTACTAAAAATTACACTAATTATTAATTTCACAAATACAAAAAATAACATATTTAACAAATCTTACACCAACTCTTCTCTAATAAGAAACAGGAATTTCATATTATGAAAGGTAGTTACAAAACAAAGTCATGATGTTCCAAAAGATTTCATAACGTAGAAAACTTAAAACATACATAAAATTATTACTTGAAACTACCCTATCAACTCATTTTCATTACGGATGAAATTCCAAAGCACAAGAACAGCTTTGGGATGACTGTTTGTTTACTATAGCTAGAAAATGAATGCAAAACACGTGTTTCTCTGTGTGAGTAACCTGGTCAGGGCAAGGTCACTTTCAGTTACGTTAGCATTGTTCCATGCTGTTTCCAAAACTACCTGCTCAGGCTTATAGAAGACTAGATAGACTTGTAATAAACACTGAGGAAATCCTCCTTTAACACATTCACTGTAGCTGGAATTCTAAGATACTATCTTGAGGGGACTGCTAATGTAGCACATGCTTCTTTTGTACATTAGCAATTAGTTTCCTCTTATTTTACTCTCTTATTTTCTTTTTGTTTTGCTTTTAACAATTAGCTTGACTAGCAAACCCCTCATTAATATAAGATTTCCTGCTCTTCAGTTTAGTTCAGCAAAATCAGAAGCGAAGATGCGGCAGAAGAGCACTCAAGCTTGAGCAGGAGATACCCATGGTTTTGACATAAGCATGCATGCAGCTAAACGCAGACAACAATGTCCGGAGATAAGATTTAGGACAGTTAGCCTGGCATCTAAAGCCACAAAAATGAACACCCAAGGCTTTGGTAGCATCCTAAACAACTCAGCATGCACTGCATCTGCCACAACGAGTTAGATAAGCCGAGTCACAACACTATATGCCAGAAGCATTAATTTAATTTATAACAGCCCTCTTAGCTCGAGCAACTTTTACCTCCACTGTCCACTCAGCTAACCATGCAAGCCAAGCCCGAGTGCCGGCCCGAGTAACAGCAAGAAGCTCTTCGAAGGCTTTTCAGAGGCAATACTCACGCCCACCGCCCCGGCAGGGTTTCAGCAGCAGCCCTCTCACTGCGCTCAGCGCGGTGCCCGGCTCTCGCCGCCGAGCCCGGAGGGAGCAGGGGCTGCGCTCAGCACGGCCGCACCTCGCCCTGTCCGCACGGCAAAACCAAAACGCGGCTCTGCTCCTGCACCGATGGATGCCCGATAGCAGAACGCCTTCACTCCCGATAAACAATCATTACACAGGCGTCTGCACAAGCTGCAAGGAATGCAAATCACACAGCCACCGGAAGCGGGAGGCCTCCAGGTGACAGGAGGAAGCCAAAGCTGATGTTAAGTGTAAAAAAAAAAACAAAAAAAACCAAACAAAAAAAACCCAACAGCAAAACAAAAAACAAACAAACAAACAAAAAACCTATTAACGGTTTTTCCGCCTCTGGAAAATTGCTGCCATTTATTTGGCTGACTTTCGATTTGCTACCTATGGAATTTAAAGCATAAGAAGTGAAAGCTAACACAATCTGAGTCCGTCCCAGGCCTGCAAGTCCCACCTTTGCAGCTGGCGCAACTGAGAATCTCAGCAGCAGAGAGCCACTCTCCCAGGCAGAAAAGCTCAGAAACACGTCGGCCGGGCCGAACCGCAGCTCCCTCCTGCCCGGGAAGCGCAGCCTCACGGAGGGCAGGGGGCGGGGAGAGGGAGCCGAGGGAGGCCGGAGCAGGGACCCTCTCAAATCCAACCTCCACTGCCTCGGGTTCAGATCTCAGCACACCTGGGCACGCGTTACCTCCCGCCCGCTCTCGCAGCGCTGCCCGCAGGAGCTGCCCTGCGCCCGCCCGTCTCCCCAGGCCCCCGCTCGGCCCCGCCCCGGAGGGCGGGCAGCAGCACCGCCACGCCCCACAGCGGCTGCCCGCGGCCTGCCCCGGCGCTGCCAGCTCCTGGGGAGGCACCGACTCCAGGAGGAAAATAATTTATGCGGATGGTTTGGCTCGTCCTGCTGATTTGGTTGGTTCTTTGGCATATTCAAGGTTTTAGTTACGTTGGTTTCATACAGCGCATTTGCGCGGCACAGAGGTCTTCGAGAGTGCGATGGGGACTCCAAGTAGGAGATTACTGACTAATGCAAGCCCAGGGGCTGACACAGGCGTCTGTGGCGTGCTTCTCCAAATAGAGAAGTTTGAAATGGTAACAACTCGTGTTTGGAAGAAGTAGGAAGTTTCTGAGGAAGGAGCCTCAAGGGATGAGTCAGGACTTGGCTCAGTATTTTCTCAGCGGTATGTTAAACTGAAACATACTCTGACCCCTCTTTCTCTGCCGATGCATGAGTCATAAATACAAAGTATGATTATTAATTACTATTACATAGTTTTGAACTACAGGGGGTATGTTACAACCATCCTACATTATTGCACTTAAGAAATATGTGGGCAGATCTGCTTCCACAAGCAAAACAACATTTGTTTTAAACAGATTAATTACAGGTCTTTGTAATAAGATCTTTGTTCAACGTCTCAGTTTTATTAACTGGTAAAAATTTTTTAATTATGTGTACGCATTTACATGGTAGGAAGGAGGATGAGGCAAAACTAATTTCTCTGCCTACCTTTCTGTGGAAACGTGAAAATGTGCTGGATGGAACGAGTGATCCATCTGTTGTTGTCTAAGAGGTATCAAAAGTTTCAGAAATTTTCTCGAGGAGTTAAAAATAGTGAAGCTCTCCAGATCCTTGTGAGCAGTGCGGCTGTCCTGCCGCTGAGGCCATCAGGACTCCATGTGGCACTGGAATTTTTGTCACTGCCCATTAAATCAGTAGATAAGCACACCCAGTTGTTCTCTCGGACTGATTTTTGATTTTATCTTTATCCTAATTTGCAGACTAGGGGTGAAAACACAGGGCTGTACTGCACATGCTCTCCAGCCTGCAGGGTCATGTGCTCCAGTGCTAATCTTGTTTGAGGTGCAACAGGGATTTGCTCTCTGACGGTGCCACATTACCGCTTTGCACTTTGTGAAAACTGAGCCCAAGTTTCTCATTGGAGTGGTTACAAAGAGAGATCCAAAGCTACTCAGAAATAGTGTAGGCCTTTAATATATTAGGACAAAGAAGCCATTTTTATGTTACAGTATAAAATACTATATGTTAATGGAGGCTGTTATTAAAAATAATGTTTTTGTGAAATACACAAAGATAGACAATGGACAGCTACATTGGATATCTATCTCCTTAAGACTTTCTATTTGATACTTATATGTCTACTATGATCTTTTGTTTCTCTGCTGTCTTTTATCTCCTGATCGCTGCCCATTAACACTCATGATGCTGTGAAAAAATGACGAAATGTCAGAATATTTGAAAAGTTTCTTTTAAATTTCATGAAAATTATATTCTCCTCAAAAAATTCTGAACAAATGTGGTAGTACCCTAGATTTCTATATATGTGCTGAAATGTGTGGCCTGAAAAAAACACAACCCAAAATGAGTTGAAACACTTCAAAAGAATATATTTTCCAGCTTTCAGCAGTTTACTTAGAATTTAAGAATCAAGATAGAGATTTTCAATTTTTTTCTCCCTAACACAATGTGTTGCTTTGCTTTAATTATTTATTCCCATTGTACAAATAGAACAAACAAGTCCAGCTAGACTTTATTTCTAAAAGTGTGGTAAGGAAACATTTACAGTACTCTGAGCAGATGTACACATTTTGGAATATATGTACATTCTCATGTCCTAATTTTAAGTCAATAGACTTGGTCCACGGATTACTTTGAAAGCTTAAATTTGATTTAAATTCTGTTAATAGCCTTTAGCTATGTGTTTCTATGATTTCCACAGAGTTGACTTGGGAATTACATGCATTTAAAATGGAAACATCTTCTTAAATGTGAGACAGTTTGAGGCAGTGCACTGCAACAGGACACTAGACTGTGCTTTGCTGCCCTCAAGCTGATGGATATTTAGCTATATAATAGTCTGCTGTTTTGCAGAGCTCAAAAAATGTTATCTGTAGAATGGATTCAAAATATTCTACGTGTATTTGAAAGCTGGAACTTCACTGTTTATTAAATGCTAAATGAATCTTAAAAATTATAAACTATCTTCTAAGTCTACTCAGTTGTCTTTCTCTGCTCTCTTTCCTTTATCAATTGTTTAGTCAAGCGGATTTTGTCTTTCCGTTGTTTAGAGATCTAGTGAACAAATAAAAATAACTGTAGTACCAGACATTATGTTTCTCCATTTACTATTTGTTTCTGACACGGTTTTGAAAAATTAAATAGAAATAATTGTTGTCTTAAGTGCTTAAGTACAGTGTTGTGGGTTTACTTTAACACAGTTTTGTACTGAAGTGGAAGACTGCTAATATTTCCAAACTTCAGGATTCCAAAATGTAATACTATATTCTTTGGGCAGCTGTGGGAATGGGCGTAGGGCTCCAGCAGTACCTCCCATATGTTCAGCAGAAGTGGGGTGGAGTGATGGACACCTGTCCTCACAGGCTTGGTCAAGTCTTTGGAGCAGCCCCGAACAGTCGGTGCCAGAGGTTTTATAGCCAGCCTCCCGCAGCGCCCTGCTTCGCCCGGGAGCTGCACGTGCTCCCTTGGAGCATTCTTAACTTATGAAATTATTTGTCATATATTGGACTTCTCTTCAAGAAAAATTATAAGCAGTTCAGCGTGGAAAAAAATGCCACATGTAGTGCCGCAGAGAAAGCATTACAATTTACAAAGCTTTATACTTCTTGTTTTAAGGAGCAGCAACGAACATACTTGTTACGAAACGAAGGCTCCAGAAGCCCCTTTTGGTGCTGTTCAGGTGTCCTTGTGGGCAGCAGAGCAGGCGGGTGAGACCTTGCCCGGAGCCCGGTGCTGCCCTCAGAGGCTGCTGGGGCGAGCGTGGCCCTGGCACGGGGGCTGCTCCCGCCTTCATCCCGAGCACAGAGCAGCTGGCGTTCTCCAAGCGCTTCTCGAACTTTGACCGGCTCCGTCCTGTGACCGCTTATTTCCCTGGGGAGCCCTGGGCTTGGGCCTGCTCCAGTGCACAACCACTCTCTGGATGAAAACATTTTCCTAATATCTAACTTAAATCGCCCGCGACTCAGCTTCGTGCCGTTCCTTTGAGTCCTGTCGCTGATCACCACAGAGATCGCTGCGTGCCCCTCTGCTTCCCCTCACGAAGAAGTTACAGACTTGTTGAGATCTCCCCTCAGTCTCCTCCAGGCTGAACAGACCAAATGAGCTCAGCCGCTCCTCATACGGTTGCCTGGGTTCGAGCGTGGCGGGAGAAAGGGTGGGACACAGGGCGGCTTTGAGGGGCCGCTTACGGACGCGGGGGCCGCGCAGTTCAGCCGTTACCGCCGCCCCCGCTTTGAACTTCCCGCCCGCCGCCCGCGCTCCGCGTTCGCCGCCGCAGTTTCCAGGCTCAGCGGGCGGCAAAAGCGCCGGGTGGCCGCGGCCTCTCTGCGTCTCCTCTCGGGGCGGTGCTGAAGGTGGCCACCGGTCCGGTCCGCCCCGTTCCCTCGGGTCCGCCCTAGGCTGATGCCTCCGGTGGCGGCGAATCTGCCGGGCCGGTCCAGCCGCTAGCGCGGTTTGGGCGGTTGTCAGGGAGAAGCAAGATGGCGGCCGCGGCAGCGGAGGAGGACACGGAGCTGCGGGACCTGCTGGTGCAGACGCTGGAGAGCAGCGGGGTGCTCAATAAGATTAAGGTGTGCGAAGAAGAGCCTCCCGCCGGCGGGTAGCGTTGGCTGGCGCTGGCGGCGCCTCGCGGCCCTGCGGAGTGTGGAAGGACCGAGGCGGCGTCCCCCCTCACTGCCGCTTGCAGCCGGTGTTCCCGGCTGGAGCGCTCCCTCGGCGTCGCGGCCTGGCGGTGGCGCCTGCTTTCCCCGTGGTGTTCGCTGGCCGCTCGTGGCGGAGCTGGTGCGAGGGCCCGGGGCCTGGCCATCGCACGGCGCTGCCCCGCGGCCGCGGGAATTGGGGATCCCCCGGGCGGGCAGAGCGAGGGGAGCGCGGGGAGCCCGGGCCCGGCTGTGCGCGTTCGCTCTCCGGTACCGTGCGGCCGCAAGAGCTCCCTTGCTGCTGCCACACTGGCTGGGAGCAATGGGCAGCAGCGTGGTGCGGGACGGGGCGGGTGAAGTTAATACCTGCTTCGATACGGAAAGCCCGGACTGAAAATTTCAAGCGGGAGTTGTGGGTCGCTATTTAAGCACTTGTTCTTCTTGAGTGTGGGTTGCTTCAGTTGAACCTTGAAGGCTTGCTAAGTCTGGAAACTCTCTGGACATGCTACCTGCTTAAAGGGAGCAAATAACGCTATGTTAAGAAAATATACGGAGCATAGGGAATGTACGCTGCTAATGAGTCTGTGGTGCAGCCTGAGCTTGAGTCAGGAAAGGGTAGGAAAATTGGTTCCTTGGATTCTTGTTCAAATTAAAAGCTTCCAGCAATAATTAACTATTGTGTATCATAGAGAGTAACACAGGTATGGAAGCCTAAAAATAAATGGGTTTCCTTCAAGGCTGGAGGAGAAATCAAGTACAGCTTTCAGATCAGGGATGGTGGTGCTTATCTACAGTGCTCTGTTTTAAGTCTTCAGAGGTGGATGGTCAATGCTGATATTTCAAGAACAGTTCAACAACTGAAGTGGTTTATGGAAGTGAAAGCATCTTTGTGTATGTACTTTCAAGTTTACTGTATTTTGAACTAGTCATACTTTTCAGCAAAATAATATTCAAAACCATATTGTTCGTCCCTTTCAGATGGATGCTCCTTATATAAGTTCTGTAAGTGAATGAAGATTCTAGCTTAAGTAACTGTGTTCTGAGTAGTGAGACATTTCTAATAGATGTCAGAGGCCTTTTGGGCCACCTGTTAACCACTCACATACTGTTAATGCAAGTATGGGGATAGTAAAATTGTAATTTTAAAAAGCACAGCAAGGCAATTGGGTCACATTGAGCTCATGAAATGTAGTTTCTTAATTCCCATGTTTGTGTAGTGTGTAAATTTTCATACTATGGTTGCTGGTCCATTGAGTTTTATGTGAATAAATTTATTGCAATTCGCTATTCTATAATGCTTAAAGTGTGGAGTATCCAATGCTGTGTAAGGTGCCGTTACTACGAGTTTGCAAATGACTTAGAAAGATACAAAATGCAGCCTCCTTGAAACAGATTATGTCTCTCTTTAATACAAGACATTACTGTTTAATGACTGATATGCTTATGGCTAAGGCTCTTGACTGGAGGAACTTATGGTGGTTTTTTACTTAGCTGTAAACGTTAATTGGCATGTGAGTTTGAGTGTTGATTGGCAGTGTTAATGACTTACAGATTTTGTTCTACTATTACCTGACAAAAAGCCTGTTGCTGGAAGAATTAAGCTTGAACAAGGCTTCTTAAACTGTCATCTTTTAATTGAAATTAGATTATACCATCCATTAAAAAAGTTGCAGTCATCCTTTCATTAAAATTAATTAAACTTGATTTTGTTCAATAGTGTTTATTTATTATGTATCTTTTTTTTATTATGTGGTAGAAGTGAACATTTACATGTTATCAAAACTGATGCTTATTTCATACTTTAGAATGAGAACTGACCACTTTTCAAGATGAATGAGGCTAGAAAGCTACAAATAAAGTATTTGTGGTTCATTGAAGTAGCTACATTAAGGAGAAAAGTATGTGGTCAATGTATAGCTGCATTGGTATGAAACACTGGAAGGATCAGAAGTCAAGAGGAATTATTTCAGTGGATAGAATGTATCAGAGACACATTCTGTAACGTATTGAGAATAATTTTTAGAAAGGAATTTATTGTCATAATTTAGTTCTCTACTAAAACACGATTTTATAATGGCTTGCAGTTTATTAGTTTACTCTTATTTTGAGATGTAATTTTTTGGGTGCATTGGGGTTGATGTAAATTATTTAGCTGAAAAAATGTTACTTACATGACATTTTAAAAATTTGTTCATGATTTTTATATTTGTCTTAAAGTTTGAGCACTGGAGTAATTAATAAAGTAATATTGAGAAAACTGGAAGTTGTATAAATGTATTTGCTGCTTGCAGTTGCGAATTCCCGGTATTCTCTAAACTGCAATATGTGTGAATATATATACACACATAAATATGTATATAGTACAGCTGTATACTATATATAGTTTGTTGATCATTGGAATTAGCCTGATGAATAAAAAAGCTTTCTAATGAATTCTGTAAGCACACAAGATAACTGTAGATATTTGTATTTCAGTGAAAATTACCGCTGTTTCCATGTGATAGTGTACAAATAGGGGTGTTCTGTCTTGAAGAGAATGTGATCTTTCTCCTAGGGAAGCTGTCGTCATTGAGCAAGAGGAGCCATTATGTTTCTTGTGTATTTCTTTGTTATTTTATTTTGTTTTGGTTTATATCTTTTAATCTCTTGCTTTGGAATAATTTAAGTTTATATTACCTGAATTTTTGCATCTTCTTTGGAACTTGCTGTTGCTACAGTTACATGAAGGGGTAGCATCACTAATGTCACATGCCTAGTAAAACTTTTGGCCAGGTAGTAGCGTTAATTTCTTACTAATCTGCTTCAAAACCTGGACAGCTGAGGTACAGGCAAGTGGTGTGATGTTAGAGGGGATAAAGTACTATTTTTTAATGAGCATGTGCACAGGTCAGTAAAGTTGTCCTGTTTGCTTTTGCATTTTTGATCCATGTATGATAATGAACAGTGCTTTTAAATGTCTTATTACATGCTGAAGGATGAGAACCTTTACAGATTTTGCAGATGGAGATCACAGGGAAGGTACTACTGAGTAATGTTGGTAGAGATGTTGCTGGTTATCGTTTGACACCAGTCCTGGATTTGTGATGCATATAGACTGGTAGAGGTTTTTATCCTGGTTCACACAGAGGTTTAGCCTGGGTTGGTCACCAGCAGTTAAACAGCTCAGTGTTCTGTCATGTCTCTTTCCAGAGCAGTGCATCTGCTCTGTATCTACCAAGGTGTATGACAGTTCTTTTGGAGTTAGGAAGTGGAGATGCTGAAAGTTGTGCAAAAAAGTGTCCAGGTGCCACTAAATTTTACAAATGCGAGAGATTGTTTATGCTTGGGCATGCATGGGGCTGTTCCACAACGCTGGAGCAGATGGCAGTTACACGTTCCTGTGCTATAGCTGGAAGGTCTCTGAGCATTACCCTGCAAAATCTTATGCATTGCTTTAATCTCAACCCACTTCAGGATGCACATCTTGTGAGCGCAAGCTTGCAGGAGATTTTGCACCTCCAGCTGGCCCATTGCAGATCTCTGAAGTGTCTCCCATATTGGCACTTGTGGAACCTGCCTACCCCTTGTTTCTTAGGGAATACATAATGTTGCCTGTATGGCTTCAAAAACTGTGTGTTCAGCTGCTGAAGTGGGTTGAGAAGAGTGGTAGCATTTGCATTTGGCAGGCTGAAATTTGTATTTTGGTTTCTGCTAATGAGTCTTGGATGAAAAAAGAAGCCCAGGACTTCCTCTGCAAAAGCTGCAGAACTCGAAGGGTTTGTAGAAATGTTGAGAGATGCACAAAGCAGACAGCAAGGCTCTGTTAGCTAGCAGACAATATCATACTCAACTGTGCCATAGGTACAAAGCAGTTTATGAAGCTAAAGTTCACACTTCTTTACCTAATATTCCACAGCATTTGGAGAACAATGTTGGAAAACCATTGCTCATTCATATGAACTATTGCCCCAGGAATAGAAAGTATGAATAAAGTTTGATAGGAAAAAATTATTTTTATGAGATCTGTTTGGAAGGTGTTGGGATATTGGGATTGAAGGTGAATTGTGTAGCTGTACAAAGGAGACAGAATGCAAGGAGCAAGCCATATCCAGAGTTTGTGCTTATTATAAGAAATCATCTTGGCCACTGATGTGCCTACATCCTTTGAGGTGTAGAAATGTGTTTGAAGTTTACAAGTATTTTCCTGTTGGAAAACATTGTTTCAAGTTTTATCTTAGGAAAATCAGATCTCTTGTTTAAGTCCTGGACAAATCTATTCTAGCACAACCAAAGACAAATACTACCAAAAACACTCCCAGAAATTTCATGGACATGCTAAATACTATACATTTTGGAGCCTGCAAGTGGGAGGTAGTTACAGTTTACAGGTCATCCTTCAGTCCTGAATGGTCTCTGTCTTATCCCTTCACTTTTCATCCAGTATCTGCTACGTAAGATGCTGTGGATGGCTTTACAAGCATACTGCTAAATTAGACCAATAACCTTGTTAATGTAGGTGCTTGTTGTCTTCCTATTAAAAGCGTATTTCCAAATTAGACAGGCATTTTTTGAGATGCCACCTAGAAAGTGTATTTGGGGAGCTCTTGAGATAGTAAGAACTGTTTTCCGCTTTTCCAGGGAACTGCAGATTAAGGGAGCTGTTTCCATGGACAGTACTTAGGGTACATGCAAAAGGGCCTTTATTTGGAATAGGGTAAACTTGCCCAGGTTCTAAAGAGGAATACTGTAGTTCAGTGCAGAAAACACACTTTTTTCATGGACTTCAATTTCTGATTTATAGTACAATAACAGTCAGTAAAAACCAGTGTTGTCTGATGAGCTGTAAATGCCTGGGAGGAAAACAGGAAATTTAATTTGTTTCAAAACACTGACCCATACATTTCTCTAACACAGACAGTATTTGTCACATACAATGATAGCCTTACTTGTTTTAGCCAAGTTCAGTGAAACCAAATTGCTGTTTCATTGACATGAGCTCTTGCCTGATAAAACTACTTAGGGATAGAAGAGAATGGGTATCTGTCACGGTATGAGAAAGAAGTCTGTAGGCTTGATAGATGTAAGAGTGATAGACACTTACTCATCTACATCTGTCTCTGTTGACATAACCCTGTTTTATTGAAGACTTAGAAATAATATGGGTGGAGAATTAGAATATCAAGATTTGGTCTGCTTTACTACTAGACAGTGAATAGAATTATTCACGGTGTATTTGGATTGTGTTGAATACTGCTAGCAGAATGAGGCAGTGTGGAATAGGGAAGTATGGAAAATGATAAGAGCAGATTGTAACAATGTATGAAACACCTATTGGGCTGGTGCTAAAGGCTGCTAGGGCAAAGAGAATTGCAATCTCTTCATACCCATTAAAAACAAAAGAAGTGTGAGAAGAACACTCTAAGTGCATTAATCTGTGTAGTTATATAAACCTTCATATCTGCTGGTGAGATAAAATTGCTGTGGCTGTACCTGATGATGGTGATCTCAATCTCTGGTGTTCAAATTCTCTATGACTCAGGTCCTGAAAAGCCTATATGACATTGTCCATCTGACTGGTGTAGTATGATTCATTTGTAGTAGGGTGATAATTCCTTTGGCCTCAGCTTTGTTATTTTTGCTTTTTACTTTCTTCTGCATTAAGTTGAGAATTACTGCTTTAACCTCACACAAATTCTAGTGTATGGTTCTTTGTCTAAATTTATTAAGATGATATTTTGAGAATATTGTGCTATGATCTGAGCAGTACTCACCTCAAAGGATGAAGGTCAGTGTGTTGCAGTAGTGTAAACTTTCCTTGTGAGAAGAGTACAGGAATGTGTAACTTCAAACACTGCAGTGCTCGCAGGACTGGAGAGTCGATTGCAGGGTTGTGTATC
The DNA here is from genome assembly GCA_013400855.1 of Buphagus erythrorhynchus. Taxonomy (NCBI): domain Eukaryota; kingdom Metazoa; phylum Chordata; class Aves; order Passeriformes; family Sturnidae; genus Buphagus; species Buphagus erythrorhynchus. The sequence goes on from VZTT01075844.1 coordinate 78,631, forward strand.
TGTGGAAAGGCTTTAGGGTGGTATTCTAGATGATGCAGGTAAGATAAAGGGAGGTGTAAATACCAGTGGCATTGTCTTCTGGTGGTCAGCTCCTGACCTTAAGTTTATTAATTGGGCAGTAAAGTAAAAAAGGTGAACCAGCTATTCATGGGGAAAGACAGTATCTGAGAGAAATTGACTGTGTGTCGTTAGATAAATAGGAAAAGGAAGAAAAGCACCTCCGTTAGTAATTAAAAGCCATTGGATTGGACGTAGAGGAGTGGAGCAGGCAAACAATCCCAGTTAAGTGGAAAAAAAAAAGTGACAGTTTGATATTGTTCCAGAATCTCAGAACAGGTCAGACTGGATTAGCTGATGTACTGGCAACTACTTTCAGACAACTTTATTCTCCAGTCCCATGATCCAGACCATTAGGGGGGTTTGCCCCTACCCCCCATGCATAGACTGGTGTGTTTTGTTTTGAACAGTTGTAACAGCCAGTCAGGAATGCTTTGTTATTTTTATTATCTTCTTATGTAAATATATTTGGTTTCTGTAGCCTAAGTGACAAAGAAAGCCTTGCAACTGTTTCAGGTTTGTGTTAGGGACGTAGAACTAAATAAACAAGTTATTAGGTGTTGGTTGCAANATTGAATGCTGTATCCCAGCAACTGAAAAAATGTGGTTGCAGTGTCAGTTTGACCATTGCATATAATTGTAATAAGCATTTTACTCTTCTTTTGGTGAGAAATCCTTTCAGCTTTTTTTGCATTGTTTTTTTGTCCTTCAGCTAGGTGTCCAAAGAGGAATTTCCTTGAAAAAGAAGTGTTTGTTTTCCCATGAAGGGTATTTGGGTTTGGATTTTTTTATTTGGTTGTTTTTTGGATGTGTAACTGCGGGTAGTAGTTTTTCTCTGTCTTTAGTTTGT
>VZTT01075844.1:94277-108709 GCA_013400855.1 Buphagus erythrorhynchus
TCCACTGGCATACTTGAATTATTTCATAATATGGCAGACACTCACTATCACTGGGTCTGTCAGTATTTCTGAACTCCTTTAAACTATTTGCTATTTTAATAGATTTAGTTACAAGTTAAAAAAACATCCAAACCATATCTCTTTTTGTATAGGGATAATGAGGTCCTTAAAAACCTACTGCTAACTTCAACATAGTATGTTGCCTTCCTTGGAGCAATGAGCTTATTCTATCCTTGGTTCAGAGAACCAGTCCATAAAAANAGTATTTCTGAACTCCTTTAAACTATTTGCTATTTTAATAGATTTAGTTACAAGTTAAAAAAACATCCAAACCATATCTCTTTTTGTATAGGGATAATGAGGTCCTTAAAAACCTACTGCTAACTTCAACATAGTATGTTGGATTTTTTGGGGAAGGAGTTTGAGGGTTGGTTTTTTCCCTGAACCATGTACTTAATAATGTTTTAGCAATTAATGCAATTAGTCAATAATTACATTATATGCTGAGATATTCAACTGGAAAATAAAGCATCATGAGTAGTCAGTAATAAATATTTAACAACGACATGCTTATGATGTGAAGGTATTGGTGTTGTAAATTGTATGATTGAGGCCTAAGTATTTCTCAGTATTTATTATGGCGTCATTTAGGTAGAAAAAGTTTAGTTTTTATGGAGTTTTAAGTAAATTCGCATCTGACTTGCTAGGAAGTGCAATTCCAGTAAANAAAATGTCAGATAAAAAGTAAATGTCATACCTGGGTATTTGATAAGGAAGTCTTATTTCTATGCTTATGGTTTTCTTTCTCTTTAGTACAAGTCATCGCTCAGATAAAAGTGACATCAGTATTGGTGAAGAAATAGACGAAATTTCTGTGGGAACAGAAGAGTCAAATGCCAGTGATAAAGTATGATTATTTTTAAATAATTGTTGTTGTTGTTCTTTATATTCTTGTGNTATTTGTTACTGTTTTTTACACCTAGTATCCTTGCTAAGTTAGATGCTATATTGATTAACAAAATCACAACAAAACAAAAACCCTGCAACAGTTGTTTGGTAGCACAACTCACTGTGCTTATCTAGGTGTGTAAAATGTATTTGAAGCTGGTTCAGTGCCCAACATACAAAGGTTTATTACCTCAGTACCTTAAGATCCATCTGAGTACCTCTTAAAGGATCATGTAATCTCTGAAAGAGCTTGAGGCCAAAAGGTATATGAAGGAATAGATGACATAATACTTACTGTTTTTGTGATTTCTGAGTTTGCAATTTTATTTATTTTCTAGCTTGAAAGCATCACACAAGACGTTACCATTTCTCAGTTAAGTGATGTTGCAGATTATCTGGAAGATGTGGCATAAAATTGGACAGCTAGAGCCTTTCATTGTGCTGGACAAGAAGACTGCTGTGGACTGTTAATTTCAGACAATCACCTTTTGCTGGAATGTCCACTCCCTATTTGTGCCTTGTTTTTCAGAAAGACTGTAGGTGAAGAAGGTTTTTAAATATTCTTAACCAGAACTAAATGAAGTAGTGTGTTCCCATTTGAGTCTGATATCAGAATTACTTTCTTCGTTTAGTTCAGCCAAACCTTTCACAGCAGGAGGTGGATTTTCCAAGGAGAATGTCCATTGCTGGCAGTGGACGCAATGAAAACCAGTTGGTAAGAGAACATCGAGAAGAGGCATATGGCTTTATTGTGAACTTGCACTGTTATTTTAACAGTCAGATTTCTTTTTAAATAACCAAAGCAAGAACCTTCAAAGGTAGTGGTTCAACTCTTCTTCTTACACAATCTTGTCAAGTCAGCATGTAGTAAATATTTATGGTAACTCTAGCCACAATACCTAATTACTCCAGACTTACTTGAAATTTCTGTTTTACAGATTCTTCTGAAAGTTGGACCTTACCTTTTTTAAAGGCATATTAAATTGAGAGTATCTAAACTCTTAAACCTAAATTTAGCTATATTTAGGAGCTAAATTTAGCCCTAGTCTTAACTCAGAATATTCTTGTTTAAATATGTTTGTCAGACCATCGATGTTAAGACCTAAGCTGTTTTTATATATGATAATTTCATCAATGTTATCTGTTGTTACATCACAAAAAATAATTTTGTAAGGATCCACAAATCAGTAACTAAATCTTATGGGGTAAGTTTTTAACAGTGTGTAATGCTTAGTGGAGCTTTTATTTTTGAGGGTTCTTCATGTGCTGTAAGATCACTTTCATTCTTGAAAATATTTTAAGTAAAAATGAGCGCCAAAAAGTGAAACTACTAAACTTTCAGATTCTGACTGCTGTACAAAGTTCAATGCAAATATTTAAAGAAACCATACTGAAGACATTATGGACACTAAGTTCTAGCTAAGAGCAAATTCTTATATTTTCATAATGCTCTTGCAAAACAGGGTCAGTCGTGGCAAGGTTGACAGTTCTTCAACAATACTGTTGCAGGTGGCACTGCTATAATGTGTAGGTCATGGACATTTGTAATACTGAAACAAAACTTAAAAATGTGCACTTTCTGAACATTGTGAATACATCTGGAAAATAGACATGTTAAGTGAATATAAATAATTTTATTTTAATGTTTTTTCTTTTTTTAGGATTTGTAATTTTCTTTTTCAGGAACTGTTGGCCTGTCATCAGTAGTCAGCACAGTGGGAGTGGCATGCTAAAGTAAAGCCATTGGTTAAGCGTATAAAGCTGCTACTAGCTCTGGAAGCTGACTTAAATATTTTTTTGCACTGGGCCAGCAGGCCTGGAGCAGTGCTGGGAAGTTACATAAATGACATGACATAAATCATTACATAAATGATTGGAGAGGAGACAGCAAAAGTGTGCCTTTTATTTATGTGCACCCCAAAAATAGCCAGCAAAAAAGCATCAGCGTATTTAGTCATGGTGTTAACTTTTAACTTTGTGCCATATTGTAGCAGCTGTACACAGAGGAGAATTTTTTTCACCCCAAAAAGTCAATGTGCCATAACTTCAAATAGGAAAAATGTTGTAACATGATATAGCCTGTGTAAAAATTTCGTTTAAGGGTAGGGAAACCTGTGCCTCAAGATACTGTGTATGGAAAAGTTTGGATTGGACTTTTTTTCTCTTGTCTTTTTTTCTTTCTTTTTTCCTTTTTTTTTTTTTCTTAAGAAGAAAATCAGCATGTCTGAAGGAAATAAAATTCCACATGAAGAGTTGTTTTCTGTCATTCATTTTTAAGGTGTATGGAATAATGCAGAGGCAGTGTTGTTTGCTTTCTTACATGCCTTGGGAAAACATTGTGTTCCATTACCAGTTAGCTGTAGGATATGTGGCAATTTATCATACCAAAAGAAACTAAAAGTTTATTAAAATATTTCTAATTGCATTTGAAGATGTGGCCTTTTCATTAACTAATTAGATATTTTAAGTGTTAACATGACTTGTGTTAACAGCCAAATATTGTTCTCTTACCTTGAGAGTTAATTGGAGACCTTGCACTTTGGCTCTGATTGAAGGAAATACCAAAAAGTGGTACGTCTCCATGCTGTTCCTCCTGTGAGCTTTTACTGAATTGTGTATAATAATTCAAATTGTAAAATAAAGCTATTGTGCTGGCTGAATCGTGTCTTGAGACTTGTTGAACCAGAAATCTTAACATTTAGATAAATTAAGGAAGCTCTGTGGGATTTGAGGGGTTTTTATGAAAAATGTTTTTTTTGTAGTCCAGTCTGCAATTGAGAATCTTTTTAAGCCCAAAGGATCTTGCAATTCCTGATGATGAATCTGGTTAAGACTTGTCAGAATTACATTAAGTGGTATCAGCCCAAGTTGCCAGATGGTTTATGATTCAACAACGAAAAGAAACCTGACAGTGTTGATTGGCAAAATTTTGTCTTGTTTACCCTTGTTACAGGTATTTAAACATAAGTGACAAGCTCTCTTGAATGCTTTTTCACTGTATATTTCAAACCATATTGTTTAGTATTTCACATAAGCTTCTCCCAAAAGGACCAATGTAGTTGAGTACCCCACCTCAGATGTTAGAATTGACAACCAGAGCCCTGTCATAAAAGATGGGAATACTTCTGTGAGCAGAGAAGCAAGAGTTGGAGAGGGACACTGATGACTGCTCTGTGCAGTTCTGTATCAGCTAGGTCTGGTTAGAAATACCCTCTTTTGTTAAATGCTCTGTAGTTTTTTTAACAAATCCTGTGGTTTTTCAGAAGTAAAAACTAGACTATATCTGACAGTTTCATAGCATTAACATGGCTCTTGTAATAAGGATGGATTATAAAAATTATACCTGTCTTTTTTTTTTTTTTAGTGCAATTACTGCATTCCATCTCTTTAAGTGGGAAACCACAGCTCATCTCATAAAATATTTCCTTGTAAGTGATACTTTCCCCAGATATAATAAAATCACTATCAGCTTTAGACATTTTGACAACACACAGACGCTACACCTAGCTCTTGAGGCAACTGAAAAATCTTATTAGGTGATGCTGATAAAGATGGAGTTTACTATTTTGTTTTCATTTGAGTATAGTAATTTTCACTGATGAAATACTATAAACAAAGACCAACCTCCTCTTCAGGAAAAAAAATTCATCCATGGTTAGAACTCTGTGGTGCCAGATGCATGTCTTTTTGCAGGCACTTTGGTTTGATGTTTTCCTTGTAAGGCAGAGCCAAGAGAAATTGAACTGAATTACAAGAGGTGTAGTTTTGGTAGATTTGTAAGTGATCTCATTCATACTGAAGCTAAAGCCTCTACAGGCTAGATGCCAAAATCTTCCAAAGCATCTCTGTAGCCATATTGTGGGCAGATAGGCTGGATAAAAAGCAGCTTTGCAGAAAAGGGGCTGGAGACAGCTGCGAAGAGTGAAAGCCTGGAAGCATGGGTCAGTGTGCAGGCTGAGGAAAGTGGTTACTTCCCCTTCCTTGTGAGACCAGTACCTGGAGTGTTGTGCTCAGCTTGGCTTCCCCAGTACAAGAATTGCCAATGAAATAGAGCCTGGTAGAAGAACTTAGGGATGGTGGTGGGGCTGGGGTATGTGATCTACAAAGAGCTGGGACTGTTCTGCCTGTAGAAGGAAAGGTAAAAATGGGTGGCTAAACTGAACTTCCATGCTTACAGTGGACTATATAGAAGAGACCTGTACCGTTCCTACAGGTGCCCAGTAAAAGGATAACAATCTGCAGTGAGAGAAATTCCAGTTGTATGCATGAAATCTAAAGAATCATCATGAAAATGGTCCAGGACTTAGAGCAGATAGCCAGAGAGATTGTGAAGTCTCCATCACCAGAAATTTTCAAAACTCAAATGGACAGACTCAGAGCCACCTAATCTGCTTTGAGTAGCAGGCTGAGCCTCCACCCAGCCCTTTCAACTTAGATTATTCTGTGATTCTATGGAAACAGACCTCTGTATGGAAAACTAGTTATTATGGGGATAGACAGACCATCTGGCATGCCTCTGTGCTTGTAAACCACCCTGTTTGCAGGTAGAAATAGTTTTGCTACAGTTTATCAGTGCAGGTATTTATGTTCATGCTAACTGGCCTATGGAGAAAGGCCAACATTTGCAAATACAGTAATTTAACATTGACTCTACTGTAAGGATTTAAATCTTATGTTCTTGAAGAAATATTTTAGGAAACATGGACTTGGAACATAATTGAGTAGTGTGCTGTGTGAATAACCGCAGCTGATCTTTACACTTGGATCTAAGTTTAAAAACAAAGTGTAAGGTTTCTAAAAGTTGTTTTTCAGTTTCTTAACAGCTTTAAGTGTTTAGTTTCAATTGCTCTGTGCTATGGGGAAACCACAACAGATACAAGGTAGTAAAATCAGGTCATTTGCCCCATTCCCCTGTAAAAGTATCACATGTATTTTCATAGCAAGAAGCTGCTTCAGCTTTTTTTTTTCTCTGAAATGGAAAAGTCCCCACCTTGTGCTCACAACATGGTCGGTTTTGGCTGACAGCTGTCCTTCAGGCTACGGTGCAAGGGGAACTATTGGGAAAAGGCTGGCATGTGGTAGAGCAGTGTTTCCAGATGCATTTCTGGCTTAGGTGATTGTGGCAGACTTGCTTTTAAACTAATGTTCCATTATGTTTCAGACACATAATTCTGGTGCTTTGTGTTAGGTTATGTGATTAAAAGCTTAGCTCCACAAAAAAGCTGCCCACCCAGGAGCTGAAACGTGGCTGGGAAACACTGTGTGAAGAGAGGTGACCGTGCAGCCTGCCTGCTTTTGACATTGGTGAACATTGGGTTTGGGACTAAGGATCAGCTCTTACAAAGACAGAGGAGCAAGGGGAAGCCCAATACTGAACTGGAGCTCTTGAAGCTGAAACCCCTTGCCCTATCTCTTTCTTGGGTCCTCTCAGGTGAGGTGCCCCCAGGCAAGCCCCCGGGTCACCACATGGGCTTAGTGACCTGCAGAGATATAGGCTGATGGGATGTTGGAGAAGACTGGGGGGTGCATAAATCCTGTTCTGGGATATTTAGAGCCAGAGCCAAAAGGGGAGAAAGGAAGGGGTCATGGTGGTTTGGAGGAACAAGCATGGGCAGAGAGGGAAGGGGGCAGTTGTGGGCAAACAGGCTGCTGCTCAGCAGTGTGTCTGGCTGTGCCTACCCCTCACGGTGCTGTCTGCTCTCTGAAAATTCCTTCCAGTTCTTTCTAAACATGAATAAAATGCTTAAAACTGTCTAGAGTAATACTGGCTTGTGGCTCAATTAGAGATGAATTTATGCAAAATCTAGAAGCATGCATTTCCTTGAAATCAATGTGATACTTGGCTACCTAGAAATGTTTCACACAGACTGGGTTTTACAAAATTACTCTGGCAACCTTTATAAGAAAAGCACCTTTATGGTGTTAAGGGGCTGACATCTTGACTGATGTTTTTCTTCATCTCCTTTGAACTGCAAAGTAAGAGGTCTGTGCTCTGTTCATTAAAAAGAAACTGATAAAATAGAAAGATAATTAGTTCAAAGCATTCCAAGCAAGCCAAGATGAAATTACAAAATGTAAGTTCTGGGTTTCAGACACTAAAGCAATCCTGGAGGTGAGAATTATGTACACTTAAACTTCATAATTTAACACATATTCATGGGAGAAATATGAAATTTAAAATAATTCTTATGGAATAAATTGTGGATTTAATAGGCTCTGTCATTAAAAAGCAGCACACACCTACACCACTATTGTTAACTGTAGCACTGCAAACCTGGTGTTTGTCACTTATATTCACTCAGTAGACTAAAGTTAATTAAACCCTAGTGAAATTTGAAATTAGGCACCTGAGCAGAAACTGTTAACTATACAAGAAGATTTGAATTTTGAGCAGGTTTTGGCAGTGCAGGTCTCTTTAAGGTGCAGTCACAGATGCAGGAAGGTGCTGATGATCTCAGAGAAAAAGAGGATGAATTCTCATGGTCTTCTACCATGAAAGAGAAATTAAAATTAATGGATACTTTCATGAGTGTTTCAATAAATGTGTGCTAATTTGATGGTACTTAATGTGAAGGAGTTGGAAGTGCCAGTCAAACAAATGCATTGGGGCTATAGGTCTCATCCAGCCTGGGAAGTGAGATTAGGATACACTAGTGTGATGTTAATGCTTAGCAGCTCTTCTGCACTGATTCCTTGCATGCAAGTTTTTACACTAAATATCAAAATGTTTTAAGATAAACTATGGAAAAATGCAGAGGAACACAGAGAGGCACAAAAATATATGCAGAAATTAGTGCCAAGTACCACTTTGAAAGAACCCAAGTCAATCCAGTTTGTACAAAGAAAATTAAATCAAGCACATAAACATGAATTGAGACTAGCCCAAAGAACAATGAACTCTAGAAGGCAATGGGTGGTAGCAGAGAGCAAGTTATGTAAAATTGATTGACACAGTAAGAGTGCTGGCAGCCACACAAGAGCTGTGGCTTCATGCAGGAAACTCCCTTTGCACTGACAAGGGCTGACTGAGGCTCTGCTCCCTTCCCCGGGGCATGTGGATGTGTTCTTGATGGTGAAGCGGATACCAAGCTGGGCAGTTTCGAGAAGGGAGAAGCAGGTGCAAGGATTGAGTTAAAAAATTTAAAAATCAGAAGAAATAACTGCATCACGTTAGAGATTAACCGTGAGGAGCACTCTGGTTTTGAACCAGGAGGTCATAATCCTATTTGTAAACAAAAGTTCAGAAAGTAGACCTTCGTTTTGGCTGCAGCCTGGTGCATTCCTGGTAGGGAATGAGCAAGAAAATCCATGTGTTGGGAAAAGATTAGGAGATGCGTGGCCATAGCAGTTCGTATAAATTACATGATGTCACAGCTCTGCCCCACTGGTTTTTGTCACAGAAATACCTCCTAACTAGAGCTCCATCGGTAGAAGCCATGTACAGAGCCCGTGAAACGCCAGATTTTTCGGGGCCGTGTCCCGCAGCACGTGTCCCGTGCTATGGTGGGAGCAGAGCCGCAGAGGTTCCTTCTGCTCTGCGGCACAGCCCCGCCCCGCATGGGGCTCCGGCGCGGTGCTCGGGGGGACGGGGCTGCTCCTCTCGTTCTATGTCTTCCTTTGCTGAAAAGCAGCATTTCGGGTCTGGCTCAGGCTTGGAGGAGTGTGGAAGCTGGAAAACATGTGGTGGTGAGAGAGCAGTGCAGCTCACGCAGTCCACTCAGTCTGGATCCAGCACTGGCCGTTCCCACTCCTCCAGACTTCGAACCAAAGGATCGAGTGTGTGCAGTACAGCTACAGACCTGAAGGGAAAATGGGGTCACAAATGTAGGCCAATTGCCCATGCATCACGGAACAGGAAATCTTGCAGAACAGCCTTTTTCATTTACTCATATCTCAGTGTAGTTATAATTTTTAGAAAATGTATGCATCCTGACTCATGCTGTTGTATAATAAAAGGATCTGTCCGTCATGGGAAGCAAACTGAACACTGTCCAGTTATGTGATCTTTGACAATAAATAGCATCTATAAATTTTCTTGTCACTACTGATTTTTTTACACAGACTACCTGCTTTTTTTTTCTCTATGGTGGAGTCAAATTCTGCTAATGAATCTTTTATATTTACTCTATCCTCTCATCCTTGAGGGGTTAGGGAAGGGAATTGAAACAAACTTTCAACAGGCAGGAACACAAAAGATCACTCAAATCAAGCGAACCTAGTTGCTTGGTGCTTATTTTCTCCCTCCTTGGTTCCAACTGTGTAGGAGAGCAGAAGTTGAGCTGTGACAAGCTAATCACATAGCTGAAGACAGATTTCTTTCTTGAGAATGGCTGCCCCTTTACTCCTCTGGTTTTTGTTCTTAACCTGAGGGTTTAAATCTAAAACCACAGCAGTCTGTTGTTAGCTACCAGCCTGGGGCACACAGTTACTTGGAATGATTGTTCTGCCATAACTGCCTGCTTTATTTTTAGTAAATACGATATTTAATAGAATTGAAGGCTCCATCTCAAGATGTGGCAGTGCAGAAAAATATCATGGGATGTAGAATTTGTCAACACTGAGGCAAACAGAAATTTTGCCACTTTGCCACAGGTACTGCCCACGAGTGCAAGGTGCTGAGAGGACAGCCCCCACTGACCATTTCTCTGGGAAGGGGCAGTGTCTTCTCTGTGCACAAGGTTGCACTGGGGAGTGGAATTTAGTATTTTTATGTTAAACCTACTGAAGTGAATAAATGCAGGGACACAGATGTGTCTTATGGATTAGTTTTAACCTCTACCTGCAGAAAACTACACATATAGATAAAACTACACAAACACAAATTAGATCTAGTCTCAGTTAGGCACAGAAAGGAGGGGCATGAAGGACAGATGAGGATCCTCTGCTGTATATTTGGGGTTGGAACAGGCAGTGGTGAGGCAGTGTGGGACCAGTACTGAAGTCCTGGTGGAGCATGGTGAGGCACGCTCCAGCTGGATGGTGCAGAACATTCCTCACTTCCAGATTTGCACTGTGGTGTTAGCAAGAAGTTGAGCTATTCTTCCTCCTCAGTAGTTGTGATGTAGTTGTGATGGCTTGTGAAAGGGTAGAAACCTCTGATCTCAGTAAAGCCCTCTGCTTTCATTAGTCATGAAGCCTGCCAAAACGGGAACTGTGCCGCTCTAAGCACAGCACAGGTAAGCACAAGATGTTTACTTAAAAAATCCTGTGGCTGACTGGGGTCTGAGGAGATGGCAATGCTATTGCTCAGAAGGAAACAAAACCTACTCTGGTGTTGATCTGAGCCGTTAGAGCAAGTCAGAGGGGAGAGACAGCAGGCCCTTGATGTGAGTAAAGACAGTTCAACATAGTTCTGCATGTGGGTGGGAGGCCTCACCAATATATTTGGTGGTCTTCCAGGGGCCTAGAAGAAAACCCTTGGATTGCCTTCAAATCAAGCAGATATGGTTTTCCCCTTAGGAACACTGTATAGTTCCTGGAGAGTTCAACAATGGAAGTTGCACTTTTGGTGGTACATTAAAGCTGTTGTGTAGTGAGAAGAGATGCTGGAACCAGACAGACTGAGAGGTTAAACTTTCAGGAGGGGCTATGAAGCAGAATTGGGCACACCAGAGATGTGCTCAAGTGCCCTTGTGCAGGGGCTGTGCTTCAGACTCCAGTCTGAGGTTCAGAGCACTGGAGTAGTATAGGGACAGAAAGGTTCCTTCTTGGGAGAGCAAGCTGGCAACGGGCCCATGAAAAAGATGCTGTTGACAACAGCTTCAAAGGCTCATGATGAGGATTCTACTGTACTCTAACATAGCCTGTAAACCACCCTGGGCCTTGCAGGAGTGCAGAAAGAGAGATGAAAGACTTTTCGAGTAGGATGTTGTTACCTCAGATAAAACAAGATAAAGTTATAAGCAATCAGAGATCTCTGTATATATGACTATTAAAAGATACAAGTCTAGTATTTTCCAATGATTCTGGTATTTTCTAATTATTAGAATGATAAGATTTGAACTTCATTAAAAATTATCTTAAGCCCCCTACAAAAAAAACCCCACTCTTAGTTCATGGTTTATAGAAAATTGAACTCTAGCAGTTTCTTTCTTTTTTATTCAAACAGCAGCTTTTTAATTAACTTATAATCAGAGAGGAACTTTTAAAAATAAAACCTTGTGCCACTTTCAGTAAGGAGGTATGTTCCTCAGTAGAAGCTCAAAATAACTTTTAACCACAAATCTCCTGTTGCTTGTAAAAATCTTTCAGTCTAAAAACTTGCCTTTTACAGTCTTTATTGCACTCAACAGTGATGGAAAAGGAAAATCAGTGTAAAGAAAAGTTATTTCTAAATCATAAAAAAGCCTTAAGGGAGAACTGCAAAGTGCTGACTCTTCCCACACACCTCTTGTCTCACACTGGACCAGTCTCACATTCACCTTCCATTTCACTTAGCCAGGCAAAGTGGCTACATTTGAGAGCTTCATTTTGTGCTCAAGGGCTTCTCTCCAGCTGCTGGCATGGCCTCTCTCTCACCCTCTTGCACTCTTACCAGCCTCTTGCACTAAGAAATATCTACCTGAGTACTGAAACTTTGCAGCTGGTTCAGATGACGAGGTAATTACAAGTTACTGTTGCAGTTGAGTCATTAATCCTGTTATTGGTTCCATTGCTGCAGAGCCGAGGTAATTTCAGAATTCTGAGGTGTAATTCATGGTTATCAGGCAGTAGCATCTGAACAGCAGAGGACACAAATCTAGTAATTACAGTGTAGCTTCTTTCATAGTTTCTCTTCAGTAATACAATTCAGTGAGGCATCACAGTGCAAGCATTTTTTTTTGTATTTGCATTTGTATTCTTTAAGAGACCACAAAATTATCACTCAAGGATATCCAAGAACCTTCTGACTGAGCTCAACAAGTAGGAATCCATCCTTTCCTCTGGCACAGCTGAGCCAGGGTGCTCATCTCATAAAACCACTGGAAAAGTGTAGCACAAATCCCATATTAGTGAAAGCTGCTTGCCTGTTTTAACTCTACTGAAGTATTAACAGCAAGGATCCTTTGACAAGGATATAAGCCAGCCTAAAGCCAAAGGTGGTGTGGGTCAGGTTGGTCAGACAGGTCTGTCAGCATTTGAAGTAGAACAAACACCTCTGGTCCTGCTGTCTGCATTTGCTGTGGCACATCTTTCTCTTTTCTACCCATGGAGGCTGAAATCCTGATGACAGGGAAGCAAATTTTCCCTCCATCCTCACAAAAGACAGTAAGTAAAATTTGCATCTCATAACACTTATGTATGTCAAAAAAGAAATAGGAAAACAACCCCCTGGACAGTGTAACAGAATTCTCCTTCTGTTGGACAGGCTGAAGGGCGTTCCTGAAGGATGGGCTGCTCTGTGTCATCTATAGCAGGGCGATGCAGGCATGACTGGCACACATGACACATCAGGTCCTGCCAGGGAGACATCATTTTTCCTCCACAATCAATGTGAGGATTAGGGGACCCTTTCCAGACTTCACATGTCACTGTGGGTTAATCTGGACTGACTTCATCCACGTGGGTGAGACCTTCCCTCTTGGTTGTGGATGGGAGTGACAATTTTCACCAATCCCTGTTCCGCAATCACAGGGAGAAGAGTTAAGGAACCCAACCATATTGAGGATTAAGATCTGGGCTCTTCTTGTTGGCTTTTGCCTGGTCCCGGAAAGAGATGGTTTGCTAAATATGGGGGAAATTCCTCACTTAAAAAAACCTCAAACAATAAACCAACAAAACACAGCATTAAACAACAAAGAAAGAGAGCAAACACTTTTCTGTTGTTTTGCCAAACTAAGACAGTCACCAGGAGAGAAATTAAGGTGCCAGAGCCCAGAAGAAAGTGTCTGTGGCAGCTGACATGTTGGCCCAACTGTCTTAAAACCAGACTGAAAAGTACCTTTGAGATTATCCATGCATTTAGAAGTAGGCAGAGGTCTAAACACCTCACCACCTCACTAGTGTGAAGCCTTCCCTGATTCAGGAGGGGCTGAAGAGGCAGTGCTGCAGTGTTAAATGCAGTGCACTGGTTAGCTGTGGGCGTGTTGACCCTGTGCCTTCACACTAATGTTGAGAAGTCAAGGACAGGTCACACAAGTCTCATGTAACCAACACTACTCTGAGCACCCAATTACCTTTTTGGATTCTGGTTTTGTATATTTCATACTAAGGTAGTCTGGTAGATGGTTTTTGTGGTGTGTGAGAGTCAGGACACTTAGCCCTGACGCTCTGGATTGGACAGGGACCAGGTATGCTTGAGACAAAGGGACAAAAGGTACAGAGGAGCAGCACCTCCTATACAACTGACAGCAGGTAGGAGGAAATGACTAGCTGGGCCAGGTCTCACTTCAGCATTTCAGGTAGCAATGGTCAGAGGTGTTTTGGAAGAAGCTGAGCTTGGAAATAACAAAAGGAATATCATGCCTGTGAAGTAATGAAAGAACAAGACTGCTTTCCCAAATTAGTTGTGATCCTCACTTCAAACAGACTGGTGAGGTCAGTTGAACATGGACAGAAAGAATATTTTGGGGGCAAGAGAAAGAAACATATCTGTCAGATGGTTATCTTTGTAGGAGGAAGTAGATAGAGCCAAGACTTTGTGTAGGACCAGAGACCAGCAGTGGGAAGCAGCAGCAGATCCTGGTGAGGGTGTCCTAGTTAGCATTTAGGTGGTGATTCCTGGAACAGGCACTAAAGCTTCAGAGCAGTGAGAGCCCACTGGGGATGAGTGATAGACCAGAGCAAATTTAGATGCCTGTTAAGCCTAGCCAGCAAAGTGGGAGGAAGATGCAGTGAAGCAGGACGTGGTTAATACTAGTTCACTTTTCAAAATCTCGGCAGAGGAGGCAACCAAAACATCCTGGAGAGAAAGGACTGTGGGTTGCCAGCTTTCTCAAGTCTGTCCTCACAAGCACATATACCTTTCCCCCTCAGTGAAGAAAATGTTTGTGCTGCACAGCACAGTCATATAATTCTAAAATCATGGAATAGTTTGGTTTGGAAGGGGCCTCCAAAGGTCATCTAGTCCTATCTCCCTGCAACAAGCAGGGGCAATGCCATGAAGAGATGAGCAAGGTGCCTGGGCAGGCATCAAAAACAATCTAACTTGGAGAAAGATTAATAGATCCTTTGGGGGCTGTACTGCATCTGTCACCTGAACTATCTGGCATAGCTTTGCACTGAGTAAGGAAGATATACTGAGAGACTAAGGAAGATATACTGAGAGACCTGTTAAAAAGTTTTGCTGCACATGAAGTTTCCTTGACAAGGCTAAGAGCTATAAACAAGTTTCTGGTTTTCCAGATTATATTGGGTTTGTGTGGCAATGTTTTGGTGGAGGTGGGTGGGGGATGCTACAGCTTCCCATGTCCAACAGACCCAATGCCAGACACACTCCAAGACATGCATTTCTGGTCAAGGCCAAGTCTATCAGCAATGGTGGCAGAGCCTCTGGGATAACGTAT
>VZTT01075844.1:116756-135025 GCA_013400855.1 Buphagus erythrorhynchus
ATTTTCAACACCTCAAAAAGTCAAGGCTTACATATTTAATATTCAGAACATAGGTGTTCTGAGTGTGCATGCACAGACACGTGCTATCCATATGTAGTACATAACCAATGTTAGGACATACCACCTCATATATATCTCTACATGGAAATTTATTTTTATATTTACCTAATACATTAATGCTAAATAAAGATGTAAATATGCAGATTGTAAATTATAAAGGTGCCTACTGAAACACCATTAGAAAGATTTAAATCAAAAAGGAAATTGTGTTTATAAGAGCTATGATTCAATTTCCTCAGCAGACGCTGCATCTTTTTAATAACTTCTGTGAATGCTGTTTCAAATTCAGAAAAGGAAGTCAGCTCAAGAGATTTAAATTAGGTCTATATCTGATCTCTGCAATTCTGATTTCAGTTTGAGTCCTTTGCTACAGCTCTCATACTAACCATCCTCAGGAAGCTTCTGCTGGACAGTGGAAGTAATTTTATGAATAGATGTGTGGCTGGTGGTGCCTTTCTGAATTCCTCTAGGATCAGGGAGAATATGCATCTCTCCTGTGATGAGTAGTTGTTGTTCCCCACACGATCTCTGCTGACTTCTGCGAACTGAGAAGCCTCTTCTTAGTGATAATCTGAAGAGATGTCCCTTCTTAGTCCTCCTTGCAGGCTGTAGAAAATACCCATGGCTCTCTTTCTTCTAAATGCCCTCACCCAATCACCTTCCTTCTGTATGCTGTGCTCATGTTCCAAAGTAGCTTGTATAAGTGGAATGAAGAGTGACTTTTATAGAGAAGATATGCTCCAGAGAAGCAGAGAAGATATATGTCAGACTCTCCTTGTATATATTAATCACGTAGGTCTTAAAAAGACATGAAGGGCAAACACCTAGAATGGTATTTTTCTTGCAACAATAAAATAACAGGTTCTAAAATAATAGCCTAGACAAATACCCCTTTAATTCTGTCCATCTGAAGAGTTATTGTAGCTGCAGCCAAGGGCAAAGAGTAACAGAAACACCAAGCAAGGTCACGAGTGTGTGGCTGGATGAGACCAGAAAGTGTAAAGCAGCAGACAGTGACTAAAATTGTGCAAAGATGGGCTAGGGGACCACAGCCCCAGGTTAATTGCATAACTTGCCTGCTTGCCCTCTACATCTCTGCACTTCTGAGAGACACCTTTAAGTTGTTTGAAATTTGCTTCAGAAGGTGTTCAAACACTTTCAGGCTGTCATATTCCTGCAGCTTCTAAAAATCAATTTTGAAAAGCCAGCAGACAAAGCTGAGAGATAGTTAAAAATTTGTTTAAAGGGCAGGAAATCCAGATAAGCTGAGATGCCTTAGCTACATCATATAGTTCAGGTCTTTACCCAGCTGCAGCCCTCTGTCATGAGCCAGCATGCCCACATGACTCATCCTCATTATGTTTTTGGAGAGTGTTCTGTCCTTTCCCTCCCCCAATTTCCCCATTATATCTGGACTTCATCTGCCCCACTTTTACGAATTCTCTCTCTCTTGTTTTCAACATTAGGTAATTCCCAAACAAGAAGGTTTTGGTTTTGTAGACTTAAAGTTGGCCCATGTGCTCTTCCCAATTAATAACACTAGCAAAAAACAGACAAACTCTAGACAAAACTGCCCTTCACAGCTGTGACAAATATGGGACTTCATGTCATCCCATCCCTGAAATGACTGGTTTGCGGGTCAGTGAAGTTCTCAGACAGCAGCTAATGGAAAGAAGGGAAGGACTGAACTCGTGCAAGGGGATGCTGAGGAATTAAATCTCTTGCCCATGAGCTCCTGTGTGAGGTGAAACAAGTTATTTAAGCCCAGCTTCCCACACGTGGTTACTAATGGCATGTTCCCCTTTTATTTTTCTGTGACTTCAGACTCTGTGATCTGACTTGCAGAAGTCTGATCCTGGATGCAAACAGTCAATAGATTAAATCCTTTTCTTAGCTGAAGTCCTTCATCATTTTGAATACTCTTAGAAGTGATGTTGAGGGGGATACCTGTCTCAAACTGAACATCTTAAGTAGATACTTAACTTTAATGACACAGATTCTCCCTTGTAAATAAAGGTGGTAATACTTTTTCACCACAGGGTGTCGTGCAAGTTAAGCCCCATTTGTAAAACAGTTAGGTATCACAGCGATAAAGAAAACAATTTTTTTTATAGGGTGTTGTCTGACTTGCACACTGAACACTGCACTGTAAATCTGTGCACTGACCAAAGACAAAACACCAGTACTCAGTTTGTTCATACATTGTGTACTATCCTTTGCATGATAAGAAACTATTATTCCGTTGCTCTTCAATTACCTCACTAGTGTAATAAGAAAGGACAAATAATGTGATGCTGAAAGTGCTGAGACACTGATAAAGTGTCAGAGTGGGAAAAAAGGGTAGATTTTTGGATTGCTGTTATGAAGTGTACTAAAGGAGTGCTGTTTATTTTTTCCATATTTCCTTCAATACATGGATTGCCATTGTCCTACAGAAGTTCTCCAAGTAAATTTAATTTATCCTAATTTCTTGTGTTGCAAATTCAATGTGAAGTAGCAGTCACATATTCTCATGCATCAGTTATTAGCCTATGAATAAACATTCAATATATAAGTCTGTGCTCTTTATAATAGTGATAAAAAACATTCACTTTCTACAACAGCACATTTTGTAGAGATCTGTGATTTGTTAACATGTTCCAGTGATGAGGTTCTGTGTTGAGGAGGTTTTATTTCCAATTTTGTTTTTGTAGTTGTTCACACTTCTTGTGCTAGTTTCCTGATTGAAAAAAATTTATTTTGTTTTCAGAAATACTTGGGAAAGTATTTTGAGGTCCTTCTGAACATACTTTTCTGAGAAGTGTACTGCCAAAATGAATTTTGTAAGTACTTAACTGATAAACTATATTAGTATATCAATAAAGTGATGACTCTGTAAGAGCCAGTTCCTTGAGGCTGCAGATCCAAATTCCGTAATTTCAGGAGTTTCTGACAGCAGAGCTCACTGTCAAAGCACACTATTTATTGGATTTTCATTACAGATTTGGTGTTTGTCATGCAGGTAAATGTGTCTCAGGCTGGCTATCATAGATTGCCTGTCTAGCTGAGTAGAGAGAAGTAATCATTTTTGGACTTGATTTAGTCAAGCTGCATTAGTATGAAATGCATAACATTCTAGAAAGTCCTGTTTGCCTTGTGTGATGGTAAAGACTTGACCCCTAATTCAAATGCAGACTTTTACACTGTAGAGTCTTCTGTGACAGCAGACTTGTCCTTTCTGCATAATGCATTTAAATATAAAGGCCTTTGGAACATCCAAAAGGATTATCTCCACATTCATGTTCTAAGTATGATTTTATGAAATTTCCTAGATAGCTCTTACAAGCCTCGTCTGTAGTGTTAAATGCATTTGTAATTGGAATGTGTGGTCAGTTATCTATTGTGTTTCTACTGTACAGAGACTAAAGATTAACATCTGTGTGTTAACTAGTGTTCTCCTTTTCTACAGACAGACCCTCCTTCCACAGATTACCCCTATGATTCAGACTATGCTTCTCTAATCATGCCACCTTGTTCTAAGTTGGAAGTCAGGAACTTCACAAAAGTATTTCTGCCAGTTGCATATTCATTGATTTGTATCATTGGCCTCTTTGGTAACATCTTTGTGGTGATGACCTTCGCTTTATATGAAAGAACCAAGTCCATGACGGATGTGTACCTCTTCAACATGGCCATAGCAGACATACTGTTTGTTCTTACTCTTCCACTGTGGGCAGTGAATTACGCTGCTGATGAATGGATTTTTGGTGATTTCATTTGCAAAATGACTAGAGGTATCTATGCAATCAACTTCAGCTGTGGCATGCTGCTTTTGGCCTTTATCAGCGTGGACAGGTACATTGCTATCGTGCAGGCAACAAAGTCTTTTAAACTCAGGGCAAGGGCTCTCACACATAGTAAACTCATTTGTCTGGCTGTGTGGATATCATCAATTTTAATCTCCAGTTCCTCTTTTCTGTACAGTGAAAGTTACAGCTTCTCCATCAATGAAACCAAAGAGATTTGTGATCACAGATTTGACAGCATGTCTGAAAGCACGATGCTGAAATCGCTGCTGCTGTGGCTACAAGTTGTGTTTGGATTTTTTATACCTTTCATATTCATGATTTTTTGCTACACCTTCATTGTCAAATCCTTACAACAGGCTCAGAATTCCAAAAGAAACAAAGCAATCCGTGTGATTGTATTAATTGTAGCTGTTTTCCTAGTTTGCCAGGTACCTTATAACATTGTTCTTCTCATAACAGCTGTCAACATGGGCAAGATCGACAAATCTTGTGACAGTGACAAGATAATGGCTTATGCAAAATACACCACTGAAGCTATAGCATTTTTACACTGTTGTGTGAACCCTGTGCTCTATGCATTTATTGGAGTGAAGTTCAGAAGTTATTTTGTGAAGCTAATGAAGGAACTGTGGTGCAGGAGAGACAAGAAAGACAATAAACGTAGTTCAAGGACAAATTCTGATACTTATCATTCAAGACAGACTAGTGAAATTCTGACTGACAATGGATCATCTTTTACTATATAATACAATTTGAACAACGTTAGTAATGAAGGACTCTTCTCACCAAGCATCCCAAACCAATGTCACTGTGCATGTGGCAGCAAGTCATCTGATCTCCTCTGTGCCTCTAAAGGAGATCCAATGATCTACAACTCCTTTCAGGAAATTAATTAGGATAAATGAATAATTCTGTCCTGTGTAAAACTAAAGCCTTGTTCACTTCTCTTGATGCTCTTCTAAAGTATATTCTCTTGGAATTACAAAGAAAGTGGAGTTTACAGAGAAACCCTCATCACTGTGTAAGGAAAAATTGCATCTCATCTGTCCTACACCACTGAAATATCCCCAAAATAATAAGTAAATGAATAAGGTTATGTCTAGGCTCTTTCTTACATTTATGTTGTTTCTGTTAATTACTTCCACCTGGAAATCCTACTGAAGTGTAGCTCTCCACTGTGCTTATATTGCAGACAGGTCACATTGTGACAATACTAACCCAAAGAGATGGCATTTTGAGGAAAGCACGACAAGGAATATGAACTGAGAAATGGAAAAACAGGCTCAGGACTGCTGACATAGCTGGGATGCGGTGCTTGGTCTTGTAAATCTTTGACCACTGCTATTCTGAACAGAGATTGAAACTTTGCTAGAGAGCTTCTTCTCTTTGTTTGGCACAGAACTCAGATTCTGGAATCCAACAAAGCTGATAATCTGATTAATATCTCTTTGTAAAAAGTTGTCTCTTTCTAGCTGAAATTCACACTCTGCATTTTAAAAGGCAACTAACTGTATGGAACTGCAATTATTCCAACACTATTTGTTGGAATGTGATTGGTGACAAAATATGAAACATTTCTTTGTATTTAGCTACTGCTAGCAAAGATTCCTTAGGAATGTATTTACCAGCTCAAATATGCATATATATAGTTTCAGAAATTACTTAGAAGTTATTATCTAAAAAAAGAGAGCAGAATCTGACTTAATTCAGCCAGAATTTTTACTGAGTCAGTATTTGACTCACTATGAATATAGGAATATTTGTAGTAAATGCAATTAGTTTTACCCAGCCCTGGGTAAAACGCTTCAGCAAATCCTCAGTGGATCTTCTGCTCGTTGAGTGAGCTTTATCACTGTTGCTGTCACTGTGGGACAATGAGATAGACAGAAGCAGGAGCTGAAGATCCCTTGAGGAAATCATTAATATGGCACATGAAACTAGTACTGCTGTGGCTGGTACAATCCATCCTTGTTTCCACTGTAATGTCAGGTTTTTAAATATCAGTGCCAGATATGATAAAGAGTCCATATATTTATCATAACTGAATAGGAATTTTGCAAGAATATGATAGAAAATGATGTAAATACAGATGCATGCAATTTGCTGTACACAGCCATGATGATTTTCTGGAAGAGAATTCAGCAAATAAAAAATGTAACTGAAAAGGAAAAAAAATCCCCTCATATCTAAGAGTTCCCTGCTATATGTGTTGCCATGAAACTTTCTCTTACTCCATGCAAAATCTGTCAAAATCTGAGCAGTCTGTCCATCAGGGGCTCCCTGAGGGAGTGTGCCCCAGGGAGGGAAGTTCAGAGCTGAAGCAGCTGCAGCAGCTTTTGGGCAGAGCCTCCCAAGGCTCCAAAGTGTATCCCCCACCTCCTGCCACCCCACTGCCATGTCTGCATTGGCTTTCAGCCACTGAACAACCCCAACACTGCCCCAATGGGGTTTGAGGCCCAGACAGCAGCCAAGGGATGATCACTGACTGGCACTGTCACTGTTCCACCAGTGGTGACTTGCTGAGAGACCCTGGCACAGGGCAGGGAAATGTTGGAGCCCTGGTCACTGAGAATTTTAGACTTTCTGTGCTGACAGGCACTGACCCCCAAGAACACACTGCTTTTGACCTGAGGCCAAAATGGAAAAGACTTCCAAAATTGAATGATAGAACTGCGATTATGGGTGTGTAGTTTGAATAGAAGCATGTAATATCACATAGTGGAACACTTAGAATTTGATGTTTTAGAATATAGCAATATATAGAAAGCAAGATAGAGGTTTTAGGCCAGAGGTTTGTCTTTCTTTTTCACCTTCTTCTTCATCGGTCTGGGTGGGATTTTGTAACTGGATAAAAAAGGTGTCATTTCTTAATTGGAGAGTTTATCCCTGAAAGACCTTGTAGAGAGAGAGAGAGACACAGCTCCATTTTTAGCTTGTTAGCTTGAGGTGCTGTGGTACTCAAGATTTGTGAGATTGTAATATAGATAAGAGTTAATAAACATCTGTATCCGAACAAGAAATACTGTCTCGCGCATTTAATCCTGACCCTGGCAAATAGTTTTTTTTTCACTCATTGCTATTGTGGTACTTGGAGAAGTTAATTGAATTTATTACCAGTCAAAATCAGAGCAAGATAATGAAAAGTACAACAGATCTTAAAAATACCTTCCCCCACCCGTCCTCCTCCCCAGACATAACTTTGCTCCTGATTCTTTGTCTCCTGTCCCACAGCTAGCAGGGAGATGGGAATGGGGGCTACAGTCAGTTCATCACTTGTTGTTTCTGCTATTGCTTGCTGCTCAGGAAGAGGACTCCTTCCCCTGCCTAGCCTGGCGTCCCTCACACAGAAGACATTCTTCCATGAATTCCTTCAGCATGAGTTCTTTCCACGGGCTGCAGATCTGCAAAAACTGCTCCAGCATGGGTCCTTTTCTATGGCTTACATTTCCTCAAGAAGAGGCTGCTCCAGTGTGGGTTGCCTGTGAGGTCACAGTTCCTGCCAAGAAACCTGGTAGCGTGGGCTCCTCTCTCCACAGGGCTGCAGGTCCTGCCAGGAGCCTGTTCCAGTGTGGGCTTCCCACAGAGTCACAAAGCCACAGCCTCTCTTCAAGCATCCACCTGCTCTCATGTAGGGCTCCTCCAGGGTCTGCAGGTGGATCTCTGAGCCCCTCTGGAACTCTGGAGGCTGCAGGGAGACAGCCTGCCTCACCGTTGTCTTCATAATGAGCTGCAAATGTATCTCTTCTCTGGTGCCTGGAGCACCTTCTCCCCCTCCTTTGCTGACCTTGGTGTCTGCAGTGCTTGTTCTCTCATATTCTCACTTCTGTCTTCTCTGTCTGCAATCACTTCTGTACCAATAACTTTTTTTCCTGTTTAACATTATTATCATGGCTAAAGGGCTCAGCCTTGGCCAGAAGTGGGGCCATCTTGGAGGAGCATTGGCTCTGTTGGATGTGGGAGAAGCTTCTAGCAGTTTCTCAGAGTAGGATTCACCCTTAAAGCTCCCCCACTACAAAACCTGATTGCACAAACCCCATTCATCTCCCAAGGGGCTGCTGTGCAGGGAGAACCACAGCTCCAGCCAGTGGGATGCTGGCTTTCTTACACACACTTTGAGGGTAACTACAGGGTGGAAGGGTGGGTAGATAGAAATTTAATTTAGATTTTGACATTTTTTGTGAAATCTACCATAAGGTAAAAGAGAGAGACCAGTTCAGAGCAAAAGCAGTGGAAGAGAAGGATTACTCTGCTCAATGTCCAGAAGGAGATGGCCAGAGTGGCAGGCTGGCCAGTGGATGTGGCTGATGGGCCCTCAGATATTCCATCATTCCTTTGGTGGCCATGTCAGCAGAACCAGCTCATGAGTTGGGGCTGATATTAGTAGTTCAGGGCATGAAAAGAGCACAGATTTAGAGGAGCCTGGGAACTTGGTGTTCCTTTTAATGCTTATAGGGCAACATTTCAAAGCATACTGCATTTTATGATTATTTTCTCCTTGTGGTAGCTGTGTATGACAAGCATATGGTAAGATTTTCTTTTTTGTTGCAGGTATTCCATCTGGGATTTTTGGAAATACAAGACTTGGTTTTGCACAGGATCTTGTTTCCCACCACATTTAAAGAGAGGAGGACATATGCAGTGTTGCATCATATCTTACACAGAGAAGATGTGGGTGATAAGCTTTGAGAAGTCGATTTGTATCTTCCTCCAGCTGGGGACTGAGACTGGATTGTGGTATTGGCTGCATGTACAAGGTCTCTCTTGTTAGCAGGTTCCATTCTACTTTGGGTGAGTCCACAATGGCCCTGCTTCCTGTTCTAGCAGTCCAGAAGGATGTAGGTCATCAGTGCACACTGCTGAATAAGGCATAATAGCTCAGTGCAGACAATCTAAAGCTAAATCTGTTTTCTGACATCTATGACCATGAAAATGGACCTGATTTATTATTCTTCTCCCCGCAATAAATGACAACTTTCCTCACAGGGTGAAATTTAAATTTAATGTGGTGTCTCTTCTATTTATATGTTACACTTCTTAGAAGAGTGATCACTATAAACTGGTGAGCCTGCAAGAGAGTCAAAGTGGATAGATAAGATCAAAGCCATCTGTGCCTTGCTTCAAAAGGCAAAGGAAAGAAAATTATACACCAAGATAGAAAGCATTTGGTGATGATGAGTGGAAACTGAAGGGAAACTTAAAAAAACAGTCTAGAGAAGAACGTCTTGCTATGGAAGGTTATTAATGATGGTGAAGTACGTAACAGATATAACTCTGCTTTGGGTCTTTGTAGGGCAATCTTGTTATTTATTGGGGAAATTCTGGGGAAATTTTCTTGCTGGAGAAGTAACAAGAGGTGGTACTTGAAGCTTTAAAAATTTGGACACAATTGAAAAAAGAGTTTCAGATTAAGTGAAAATGATAACAAATTGTCAAAACAGTTTGTCTCATGAAGCATCTAAAATATTTTGACGTCTGGTTATTTTCAGATACTATAACAAATGCCAAGGAAGTGATCTCACAAAACCACTGAAAGTGGTTCCTAATCTACATTTTTATGCTGCTGCCAAGTAATCAGGGTATTCCCTCCAACCGCCTCCTACAGCAGGGGGTACCAATCCTCTGTCACCCCCTGTGAGTTAAGGACTCATAGCCTCTTTGAAATAATCCACACAGTTTAAAAAAAGGGTGAAAATTTCGCCCTCAAATTTTCCTACACCAGTAGATCTTATTTCTCTTCTGCATGTCCTTCAGGCTGAAGAGGAAATTAAACGGCACCTCCTCTACTGTGGATGTATGACACAAGACCTGGTGGTAATGATGTGACCACTAAGCAGAGTGTTGTTCTCTTGGCCTCTTGGAGCACAGTTCAGTTCCTTTTATGATGAGTTCCTTAAAACAATTTCTTCATTTTTGCTTCAATGAACTCCATTGCCTAACCTGAGTCAAAAAGCGTCTAAGTTTTATTTACTCTAGAACACAAAAGCTATTAATTAAAAAGCTATTTTGAAGGTAAAAATTCTTATCCACCAAGTCAGGACCACTTTCCCCACAAACTGAAAAACCCATTGCCTGTGCAAATTTCTAGCTGATATCCATAGTCAGTTTTCTTTGAATTGATGGTATCATGTAACCCAACTGTAAATAGTGATGCACCATACATATTTCTAATGAGATCTTCATCTTTCATTTACATTTACTGCGCTTATGTTAGAAATATATATTGAATTATTGCATTATCAATTTGGACTATATATATTAGGCTCAGATAAACAAATCAAATTAATATTCTTCTACCAAAAGTTTTTGAAGCTCTTATTTCATTTTAGTGTAGCTTTATCATTCCCAGACATTTATTTTAGTGAATACAAATTGATGTTATAATATGTATAATATGTATTTAATGTATTTAGTCTGCAACAACTGGAATGAATTTATAAATTTGTGATTCACTGAGGATTAGGGGAAGTAGAAAACAACAGCTTCTTCCACAAGAAGCAGTGGCTGAACACTGAAATAAAAGTTTTTTTCAAAATAGAAAATATGCGATCTGGATTTATGCCAATCACAGACAGCCACGATGCTTCAGGACAAAATATGGCAGTATTATTTCTGAAGAATTTGTATGTAGTCCTATCTAGTGATTAGGAATGAGAAAGTAAAAAGTAACTGATTACCAGAAAATTGGTGATTTTTTCATTTGTTTGTTTCTTATCCTGTATTAGATCCTTCAGATACTGTTTTTATTGTGATTTGTGGTACCATTTCTGAAAAACTTTTACAGAAATACAGAGCCATTAAAGTACTTACTATTGGAACTCTGATTGCTGTTCTTGATTTTCTGTGCTCATCTTTTTGCTATTCAGATTTTAACCTATTAATTTCTTGTAGGTGTCAGACCAAGTTTTGCTTCTAGTCCATGTAATTTTTTTAGTTTTTTTTGCTAGTATCAAGAATGTTTTTATAAAAACAATTTCTAGGTACTGTATTCAATTACAGAAATACAGAATGGAAGACAAAAAATAATACTAAGGTACAGAAAATGTACTGTTGGGTAGAATGCATGAATGATGTGTATTTATGATTTATAATTTGATTTCTAAGAGAGACTTATTTATGAAAGCTAAAAGAGTCTTATTAATGTGTTTCAGATGAATTATAAAGTATTTTAACAATCTTTCTCATAAGATTNAAAACAAGTGCTTATAAGAAAGAACAATATCAGCAGACACACTAATTGTGCAAACAGAGATCGAAGAACTCAGTGTACTTTTAACGTTGGAGTTGATTTGGCATGAGCACGGTGTTTGTTATTGAAAGTATTGTGTACTCTGGGATTTTCATAAAAACAGGGGGTTTTTAACAGACTTGTCAATGCAGGAAACATTTTTTACTTTGTTTTCATTAACCTTTTGTTCTTGTCTTAGGCTGCATGAGGCAGTATCCATTACAAATTGTTTCTAATTACTGTTGTGCTCTCTAAACAATTTTCACCCCTCTCAAGTTTTCTATAAATATCTGTTGATTTGTAATTTGACTTTAAAATATATTGCTGGAGAAAGACATGGAAATCATGGTTTTAAGATGGCTTTATTGCTTGAACTAGAAGATTTAATTCCGGTTCATATTTTCTGTTCTCTCTTTTTGTTTTCATAAAGGTACAATTTTTTTTTTTACTAGTGATATAACTCTGCAGAAACTCATTACGTTTATGCAGAAAAGCATAAGCATTGTGTGAAAAGTATGTTAGGTTGAGGTTCTAAAATATCTTTACCTAATTAAGAACCAAGGGTCCAGCTGTCAAAATAATACTGCTCATGGAAAGGAAAATAGGGGCAAAGGAAGTAGGGGCTAGTGGTAAGTGGAAGAAAGTCAGTTTTGTTGCTGTGAGCTGTACCCACACTATTGCTGTTCTTGTCTGCTACAGCCAGTGTAGGTGCACAGGCAAAGCATTCTTCTTGGGAACTTCACTCAACGTGAGCTTCACTCAAGATGGAAAAGTGGATGCCATGGTATAAAACAACTGAGTCAATTATGTGGCATCACCCAGTCCAGGAACAGAAAAGTGCTCCAATTTAAAAACTGTCTGCAAATCTTTGTTGCTGTCTTCTTGACACAAGTGTGGATGCTTGGATGTATTTGGAAACCATCTGGGCTTTTTAGACCCAAACTCATCCCAAGCTCAGGATTCATTTTGAGTTTAGTAGCCTGTAGGATATACAAAAGTACCAATGTTCCTTGAGTACAAACTTTTGAAATTTCACATCTAATATCATGACTTGTGGGACGCTGCTACTTTCCTAAGAATCTCTTAAGATTTCTTCAGAGGACACATGTTTCTTTTAGGCCTAAAATTATTTTCATTGTTTCATTTTTAAAAATCATCTATGTGCTTCGATTTTAGTTTATTTGCACACTCAGACTGGTGCAAGATTTCCCTCTGGTGGTTACAACACACACCAATTGTCTGTAAGTGTAATGTTGTTTCTGCACTATCTTAGAGTTTTGTCATTTTACATCAAAAGGATGCACATATACATCAGACCTTAAATAGGTGTAATTTGTAGATGTAATCAAAGTTTCTTTACAGCATGAATGAAGGGAATCATACCACAGAGCGCAGTGTAGTCTCATGTTCTACTTTTTCCCCAAGTCAGATCTTTTTTCATTGTGGTCTGGAGTTGTCTTTGTGTAACAGAGGATCTGTACCCAGTTATATCAGCACACATTACCAGTTACTTCAGCTTTCTCCATCAGCTGGGAGAGTGTTGTCCAGTTAGCAGAAATTAATTTTTTTCTTCATAGCAAATAGTAGTGTCTCTAGAGAATTAAATCTCTGCCCCTTTTTCATTTTAATAGTAAATTTCTGTTCTTCTGAGACACAGCAGTGTATAATAAAACTGACAAGATGTCACAGGTCCATTTCAAGCTCATTTGCTAGGAGCTGTTTGGTGAATTCCTTTTCTGTTTAGGATTAATTTATGGAAATGAACAATGGGGGAAGAAGTTTGAAATCCATTCTCAAGATGCTTTTAATTACTATTCTCTTGAGGGGTTAAATTATTATGGAGTCACAGAATGGGTAAGAATGGAAGGGACCACTGTGAATCAGCTGGTCCAACCTCCCTGCTTATACTCAGTTAACAATGCTTACTTGTTTTGTCTTAGGGAGTTGCTGGTTTTGCTGCACTGTCCAATAGGTAAATTGATCCTTGTTCCACCTAGAAAATTCCACATAAACTTTATTGCCAGGGATTAAGCAGAACTATTGAAAATAATTACACTCACCCTGTGGCAGCCCACTGCTGAGGAAAGTGTCTCTATGTGTAGAGCTTTCTCTCCAGATTTATTTGTACATGGTACTGATGGCTTCTTCATAACAAGAAGTATATTTATATATATATTTATGTATGTATTTATATATTATGTATATATTTATAGGCTTGTGGAGTGCTTCTAAGAGGTCCATAGCACTCTGAGGAAAGTTAAGCATCCTCTTCTTTATTGTATTAATTTATTTCCTTTAACTGTATAATGCAGGTAGATTTCTTAGGTGTATATCAAANTTTTATCTTCCTTAAATTTCTTTGTCAGAGGTCCTAAGCATCCTGCTCTTTCATATTTATTTGTTTTCCAGATCACTTTAGGATCATGTCCTCTGCTAGACAGCCCCTGACTAACTGTACAGCAGGGTAGAATTCAGGTGGTTTGTGGCTGTGTTTTTCTCCCATTATATTTTCACTCATTATATTGAATAATGAAATATTTGGATACTAGAGGATTGCTAACATCTCACCATGTCAGTCCCATGGATACTGAGGATGTGGCAGCTCAGCCACTGCTCCACTCTGGGGCAAAAAGCTTGGAAAAGAAATAGACAGTGAGAGAAATGTAGCATATATATCTAACAGGAGACCATAGGAAAAAATGTAGGTTTCTCTTTTTCATTTCCAGAGAAACCTTTACTAGGACATGCTGGCTGATCTTCTTTAGCTTCATGTAATTTGGGACATTTTCAGAATGTTGGTAATATTTAGCCAAACCATCCTACAATTAATGGAGACATGGTGTAGAAATGAGGAAAAAAGAAGTTCCAAACCAAACTGATTTGGAAGTTTGCCACTGTCACAATAATTCTGCTATGGTGAAACTTGAACGGGCAGCATGCAAGGCAACAGAAATCTCTCCGTGGGAGCTCTTACAGAGGCCAAGATAAATTATATGTAATTCAAGCACCCTGGAGTATTCTAAATGGTAGGCAGTAAATGAACCGTGCTTAAATGAGAGTAGTTCATGACAACTAAATTATTACACTGCATTGTGGATACTGTTACTAAGTTGTTAGTAGTGTACATTCAAAACTAGTAAACAAATCACAGTAACAAGTTACTAATTCAGGAAGAGCAAGCCCTCAAACTGTGCCGTTGCATCCAGGGGAAGTCACGAGCTCAGTCTGAAATTGCTTATCCAAAAAGCCAGAAGGAAGTACCATAAAGCTGAGTTTGGAGGTCTCACTGTTGTTACATGCTTGGGCAGGATTTTTGGGGCAGACAGCCGTCCAGGCTGCCAGCAGCTGAGTGAAAAGGAGGAATTTTAAAAACACAAAGAGAAAAATGAGTCAGCACAGACCCATTTGTGGCTGCTTCTAAAGACTCCAGCTTGCTAGTTAAGCAGCTGGCAGCTTCCTACCAAGAGGGGACCTACCATCCACTTGGAGAAAGAATAAAAAATGTTAGGGACATCACTGTTAAGGTGCTCACACTTTGCAGAAAAACGTTGCAGCAGGCCGAGTTCAGCCAAGCTGCTCTCAGCTGGGAGTGAGGAACAAGTGTCACTCCACCACACAGGAAGGGCTCCAGTGCTGCTCCTCTTGACTTCAGTGGCATGATGGATGTTCCAGCAGCAAAAATTGAGACAAATAATATATAACATTTAATTATATACAATAGAATTAAATCCTAAATTTAATTAATTCTAGGAACCACCTAGAACTCTATTTTGTTTAGTAGATACCAGTCTTGATTTTCACTTAAATCACTATGAGGTATGAAGTGTTAGATATTGCTCTAATATCACTGATAGCTCTGTTTTTCTCTATAAAGATTGTTGGCTAGCTAAGTATTTTTGGAAATTATTCAGTAGTATTAAAAAAAATATTTAGTGGGATTTTTGTGTTTGTGAATGATATTTTTCATTGTATCAGTTTAGATATATCCCATAGCATACGTAAATTAATGTAAATTAATGCCAGACTTCATCAGTTTTATGTTATTGTTGAGTTTTATACTGTATAGAATCCTAGAATGGGTTGGGCTGGAAGGGNAACTTAAATTATTTCTTCCTAAAATTTAATCTTAACATTTAAAGCACTTTAATCTTAAGGCAAATTCCCCTTGTCCTATCACTATGTGCCCTTGTCCCTCTCCAGCTCTCACACAGGTTCCTTTAAGGTACTGGAAGGCTGCTGTAAAGTCTCCCCTGGGAGCCTTCTCCAGGCTGACCAGCCTCATTCCTGTCAGTCTGCCTTCACAGCAGAGGTGCTCCAGCCTTGGAATCATCTTTGTGGCCCTTCTCTGGACTAGACCCAGCAGTCTATGTGTGTTCATGTTTACAGAAGGCAAATATAACCCATGCAGCTGCTGCACACTTATTTGCATAAGTAGATAAAATAAAATGAAGTGTAATTTTATTTTGGGGTTCTAAGATTTTCAACACAGAAGGATCAAGATCTGTGCCTGGATTGTTAGGTATCAGAGCAGTGGAGATGAAGAATGATAAATCATTCATCAGATTTTGGAGAATGCAGTGAGCGCAGGATAAGTCCAGCACTTCAATGCTTGTTAAATATTTTATATTCTGTGCTACTTAAAAGAAAATTGCCACCACCGATTTATGTCTCTTTGTTCCATTTATCTATATAAAGCCTTAAGTTTATGGCTGCAACTTCACTGTTAATATGATTTTTAAAAGCAAAAGAGCAATTTACAAATAACTTCTCATTGCTATCTCCAGTAGGGAGAAACTTGTGCAACTGCTTCAGGGTTTAGGAAAATTCTTCTCCCAAGAGTCGTTCAGAGAGTGGAATGGGAAGGGGGTTCCCCTGGATGCCCCTGTCACTGGCAGCTCTTCTGCAGGGCTACAAGTCTGGCTGTGAGGCTTCCACTGAAAGTCTGCAGGCCTTGGTACATGTAGTTAATTTCCTAATGCTGTTTTTGGGCACCTGATTAAAACTGTTAGGACTTTCAATTAGATTTATATTTTTTTTTTTTCAGGGGAATTTGTGATGTTTTAGCAGTGATAAAAGATCAGACATGCATAGACATACTGACTTCGTTAACACTTCCAGTTAACACATCAAATGTTTTAAAATTACCAGGGTGGAAGGCCTGTGAAAATGTAAAGTATTTTACCTATTTATTTTGTCTAATATTTATTAGGCAACTGCATGAGAAAAAACATGTTGCTCTTTGTGATAGTTTTTAAATGAAAAAAAAAATCTGTTAAACAGAGATTCCCCACAAGCACTTCACAAGACAATCATCAGCTTGTATCACTATTCCTTGCTTGCTCCTGTTGGCTGCCAAGGTAGTGGTGCAAAGGTACTTCTGTCTCACAGGGAGCAGTTTTGACTTGTTTGGCCAGATTTGCTGAGGAACTACTGTGTTGCCAGGAGCAGGAGTGCCTTCATGGTGGTTTTGACTCAGAGGTGCAGATCAGGAAGAAATATAGGGGTCAGGGCTTTAGGTGAGAACTTCTGTTTATTCAACAATTCCCTGACAACCAGCAACCACAAGAAAGCAAACACTGAGAAGGTTCATCATAGAGCCAGTTTTTGTGTTCCGTTTCTTATACAAACTAAAGTCAGCTACCAGCCTAGGCAGTTACTAGCCTAAACAATTTCTTTAGGTATGAAACCTTATGTGTTAAGAATACATCCCCTGATGCTTTCCTTTTCTTAAAATACATTAAATGGATTAAGAAGTTAAATTATGATGGACAGTTACGGGAATTTCTTTTATTTTTTGCTGGAAAATAAGCTGACAGTGCCACATTTGCCACTCAGACACCTCCCTATCAATGCCAATGTCACAATATCTTTTCCTTGACGATGATGTCAAGAAAGTTGCTTCACAAAATCTGGTTCTTCATAATGCCTTACTTGAGGTGCCTAACGCAAAGTACGTGTTGAGAGAGACTCTTGGCAAATGTTCCCCCTTTCCAGATCCCACCATTCTTAGTTTTGAGATTGTATTTCCTTCATTTATTCTGTGGAGAAAGTATGACCAGGACATGGAGCCTCCATGCACCTGGCACAAAATGTGATGCCAGTGGGACAAGCCAACAACAGGCTTTGTATTTTTACCTTATTACAGACCATAACCTTTATGCTGGCACCTGACAACTGCTCACTTTTGAACTTGGAGCCTGTGAACAGTTCAGTACCCAAAACAAAACAAACACCAAAATTCCCCCTAAAATCACAACCAACTTGCATACAGTGTTGCACTCAGAAAAATCACAGTCTGGTTGGAACTTTTAGCTCCAGTTGAGTTTGACCTGAAGTGGAAATCTGTAGAAGCAAATTGTCATATCCTGTGCAATACTAGGACACAACCAGTACTCCTCTTGACAGCAGAGAAATGGGAAGACTCAACAATTTGGTGTTCCTTCTTAACCTTTGAAGGGAGTTGCAATATAAATAAGGGCCATGGGTTTTACTTCTTTAAATATGTTTTCTTAGCCCATTTTTTCTGGCCTGTCCCTGTCAATTCTTTTGTCTTTACTACACCTGCTTCCATTTGATTTTTCATTCTCATTTCAGATGCAATATGTAAGGTTCTTATCTTAGTGTACAAGCATCTGCCCAGACAGTCTTGACTTCTGATGGTTTAGATTTGTAGATTTCCATAGTGTTTCCAGTGGAATCTAAAAGGAATTTTAAGACTGTAAACAACATAAGATTTCCCATCTACACATCATGGATCTGTCAAAGCAGGTAACAAAGCTGGGAGGATGTGTAAATATCTTGCATAAACCAGTTACATTAGGGTAGAAAGAAGGGATTAAATAATTTTCTTGCGAGTGAATGAAGTTCTTGGAGACTCCACATTTCTCAAAGAATGGAAATAAAGTACCTTTGAATCAAGATTGGAATCCTCCCCAGCTTCACCTGCTGAAAGAAATACCCCCACCTCATTTTTTTAAGGTAAGTAACAAAAGCCTGGCCCGTGCCCTGGAAAGGCTGGACCCAAGTACCTGAAGAGGGGAAGCAGACTCTGTATTTTCCCAGCTGCCTCAGACTTACCAGTCGCAGGGAGAATGCAAGATAGTAGTGTAGCAGTGTTATTCTATCTTTTTGAATTAAACAGTCTTTTGAGCTACTTAAACATCAGGTAGTTTTCTAGTGATGTTTTTGTTTGAGTT
>VZTT01075844.1:135073-147493 GCA_013400855.1 Buphagus erythrorhynchus
ATAAAAATATATATGCATGTTCTATAGTTTCTGGAGTCTGAAGTTACTCTGTATTCAGCCTGGGCTAAAACAAAACCTCTCTTGGATAAAGAAAGAACACAGTACATCAGTATGACATATTTGTTCATGGTGGTTTTTTTGTCACACTTCCCTAGAATGGATTTTGGAAAGGTGAGCATGGAAGCAGACACTTTTAAGGAGGAAGAACATCCATCTCAGTAGACTGTCAGTGACTTGACAAGCAGGGTGCCATCTTCCAGTTTAACTGAGAAGGTTGTATCTTCTTTATACACAGGTTGGATTGACAATATGAGAGAGTCCTCCAGAAAGAGCTGTTCACTTTTATTTCATTCAAAAGTCAGTGGTCTGATAAGAAACAGTAATGTCTCAACAGCTAACCTGAGCCACAACCAAGCTTTTCAGCCTCCAAAGCAATTATCTTATTCAGCCAACTCTGATTTTTTCCCTCAGAAGTTGACTTCCAGTGTAAACCAGGCTGGAATTCATGATGCAAGTGAGACCATTGAAATGTTCACTCCTCCTTTGCTCCCTGACCCAGAGATGAACCATTGTGCTACCACATAAAAAATCATGGAGCAGGTTGGTTTGCTTTAAATAATGACTGAATTTTCAGCTGGCTATTGTGTATTCCTGGTAGTGGTCTGGCCTGTCCAGAAAGACAGGGTCAGTGACTTTCATGTCTGTGTCTAGGTAGGAAGCTTTACTGGCAACACTGGGAAGTGAATCATAACCCTGTGTCTGATATTGTTGCTCTAATGCATCTGTGAAATAAAGTGATTTTCACAAGAGACAATTAAGCAATCTTGCTCTTTCTCCTCTTCTTTGACAGTTAGTTCTATCTGTCTCCCTCTAGTGGAAAGGATTGGAAGTTCTGGCTCCATGTTCTTGTGCCTGTAATGGTTGTGGGGCCCCTTCATGTTCTTTTTTCATATGTCTTTTTATCAGTCTTCTTCTCATGCTCCACATTCTTTTTATATATTTTTTTCTATTTCTGACTTCTTCCTCTTCTTAGTTTTGACAAAGTGCATGAAAGTAACGTCACACTATCTCTTCCAATGAATGATCCATCTGCTTCTCATAAGATAGTAAACAATACAGTGCCTAAGTTGCATTTTATAAGAAACTTTTATGTTTCCAACACAGTTGAATTTATTACTTAGCACGTATCTATGCTGGCAGTTTTCAATCTCTTCTCCGCTGGAGGTCTATCATCATTTAAACATTTTTTTCATTCTAAGGAAGAGCATAGTACTTTACATATAGGGACAGAAAATTTGTTATTCCTTGGTTGTTGGAAAAGTAATAATGTAAGTAATGCTGCAGTTGAAGATAACTTCTCATGAATCCTGGGAATCTGTCACTTCTGTTCTCAGATGACATAAACCAGGTCACTAAGTTTAATGACTAGAATGTATCCTGTAAATTGTCACTATTGTAAACTGTCAATAAACTGGTAATAAAATGTAAACTGTAAACTGGTCATAAAATCTGATACTGGATCTTAGGCATTCTTTGTTCTTTGGTGCCTTCTGACATTTGACTATGTGAGTTACTCGAACTCTTCTTAAAGAGTCTGGTGAAGAAGATGTGACCTTGGGCTTTGCTTTGTTACATGGTGCTGTCAAATAATACCAGAAAGAGAGACAACAGAGTGAAAAGGATGCTTACAGCTAGACTGCTGGGAAGCTCCTGGCACAGCAGCAACATGAGAGTGTCTTTATGCAGTGAGTTTTATCTCTGGGATAGATCTGGTAATTCACAATAAATAAATAAAAGAGAAAAAAAGACCTATCACTTGCACTACTGATCTCTGGTAGTTCTTCTCAGTGGACAGGACAGGAGAAACAGATGGCTTAAAGGAGTCAAATAGATATAAACTGGGAAACTCAGAAAATCAAAGCAAGTTGGAAAGTTCTGTACCTATGGGGAAGCAAAGGGGAGTGCCTCGCCTGTGAAAGGGCTGTGGAAATAGTGACAGCAATTTAGTCAGACAGAACCATTCTTCTATCCTTTCATCCCTATTTTCAAACCATGCTTATATTTCCTGCTCCTTGCAGCTCTGGTATGTGGATATTGACTTTTGAAAGCTCCATTTCATCAATGATACTGGTAACTTCCATTTATCATGTAGTTCAACGACATAATGTTTAATCTTGCCACATTTTTAAGTTTTAGAGTGAAGCTTGATGTGACGTTATCATCTCCTCTGGTGCTGTTCTAGCACCTTCTTGGTATGAAACACAGATGGACACTCTCTCCTTTTGTGCTTTAGCTTCTGTGGGAAGGAAATGCCAGCACAGAGACCAGAAGAAAATGCTGGCTGATGTGAGGCTGAGTAGCCAAACCTGGCAAGGCACATACTGCCTGCACAGTGCCAGATACACTTTGAGTTCTAACGTGGCAAAAAAGCGTTAAATACAAGTGACAAATTTTTTAATTAAAATTTTAATACTAAAATACACACTTTAAGAGATGTGTACCCCCAAAGCTCAGATATGGCAATTCTTTCCGGTTGAAAACCATGCAGAAGTGCAGTCTGATACTATATCTTCCTGATATTTTCAGGCTCCAGGGCAGCAGGACTAGCTGATGAAGCAGCAGATGGAGCAGCTGCAAAGGCTGGTGACTGAACAGCAGAAAACCATCACACTTTATAACCCAGGTACTCAGGGAATCTCTCCTGCCACTGGCACCTGCACCTGCTGCTGCTTCTACTCCAGCAGTGAAATGCAGCAGTTCTTTAAAGAAAGAGACAGTTTGATAGTAGTTTTCAGTGGCTGGGGGCTCCTCCTCTGGCACCTGGACTAAAACATTTGCTTCTTTACACATATTGGATACGAGCTGCAAACTCCTGAAGACATTTCTTTCCTCTTCTGTGTACTAAAATTTCAGGAGAACATTTATGTTTAATAACAGACCTCCTGTGTAGACTTCTATTGAAGTAGTCTTGAACAGTAGTACAGAAAATTATAGTGTAGTGGTAAAAATTACAGAGAAGCTGAAATATCCTTTCTCTTCTGTACCTATACATGAAAGTTCCAGCTTTGCATGGATAAAAAAAGAGGAAGAAAGTCAATATACCATGCTGCTGTTAATAGATTCTTACCTTTAATGGAGCAGCCTGTTCCTAACAGCATGATACAACTCCTCAAACAGTTTCATTTGATCAGTGGCATTGCTGGAAAACACCATCTGCTCAGCAAGCAGCAAAAGAGGAGCCCCCACCCCTCCTCACCCTGTCCACAGCAGCAGCACATTCTCCTCAGTGGTCCCAAGGTGAAAGAAGAATTTAGGAAAATCATGTAGACTTTAAGAGTATTGGCCTGAGTTTAGCAGGGCTGCTTGTGCATAACATCAGAGAGGGAGTATCCATAATTGCCTAGGAAGGCCAGGTGATCCTTGGATTGATACTGCTTCTCAGGTAGCCTGCTGGGGAGGCAGCTTCACCTAAACCATGAGCTAAGGCCCTAAGCAGCCCAAGGCACCCCCTCTCTGCATCTGTACATTGATCAGGTATTAGTATTTTTATTAATTTATTAAGTCTAATGTCAAGTTTCTTGGTCCAGTTGAGGATCTGTGCAAGAATCTCATTATATTAAGACCTCAGAACACAGTTAGAAGAGCTAGGTGATGGCACCTTTCATGCTAGAATTCAGTGTAGTCAGATGAGTTCTTACAAACAACTTTTTGGGATTTAAAATCTACATTTTTTTAGAGTTTTTCTCCCATGTTCTAATCATAAAGGGTGTGACTAAGTCCTCTCTGACAGCCATGTGTTTTGTTGTTCCCCCATGCACATATAAAAATATTTCATATCACATCTACTTTGACCAGTTTGAATGGAATAATTTGTAATCAAAATTCTATTTATTTCAGTTGCCATATCAGGAACATCTGCTTGCAAAGGTTTGCTCAAGACAATAGACATAACTTTAGGCACAGTTAAAGATAACAATAAAAACTAAGAGTTTATGGCCATCCCCTTGCCCCCTATTCTGGAAGCTCTTGGAGCTGACACTGTTTTAGGGAAATAAGACCTTTCATTATTGCTTTCATAAAAGAAAATTAAATTTTAGCAAGTTTCATCTACCTCACTAATAAGTATACCTGTTGTGAGCTGACAAAATAAAAGGGGCTTTGCTTCATTCCCTCTCGGCCTCATGGGTTCAGAGAACGTTCTGTAGGAATGACAAAATGTTGGGCTGGATAAACAAAGGACAAGCAGACGATTGCACCTTTGGGGTGCAGCAGGTGCTGTCACTGGCCAGGTGCACAGCAGCTGGAAAAGCTGTGTGGCTGTCAGAGCTGTGGAGCATGGGTGCAGGCAGGAGGTGTATGCTGGGGTAGATGCACCAGGTGGGAAGCAAAGGCCAACCACCACCCCCATAGAGACCACCAAAAACCAGGCTTGATGCAGCTTGGGTTGTCTGCTTGCACTCTGGGGCCCTTTCTGAGCTTCCTGATGATGTCAGCAGAGCAAAGAAATGTGAGACTGAAGGGAATGAGAAACTTGAGAAAGAACACAGTGTCAGATCTGTTTGAAGGTCTTGTTTTCAAACTTGATGGTGTGTGACAATCAGGGTGTTTGGGGCAGGAAAAGCAGGATTTCAACCATTGACCCTGCAGCTAGAAGCTAAGCCAGAGCAGCAGTGGTATAAACAGGCTTGGCTGTCATTGTACCAGGTTTCCTGATGGAGCTACACCACTGGGAATTAGCTGTCAAGGGCCACTGCTGTATACTAGGGAGACAGCCTGAGAAAGAGAGAGGATGGAGTCTATGGCTGAGTAAATGAAACATTCATCATTCCTGTTCAGAGAAAAGGCTGGTGGAAATGGCAGGCAAAAGCCATCGATCTGTCTGGGGTGACCAGGTGGAAAAAGCACACAGTCTGTGACTTCCAAGTTTTCTAATCAAAGCAGAACCTCCACAGAGTAATTATGTTGCTCATTAATCTCGACCCAAATGCCATAATTAGCAAGGTATTTGTTGTTACTGCCAGCAGTTCTTTGGGAGCAGAACTGTTCTGTGGCTATGCCACATTTTTTGGGATCTCAGGAAGGGCTGAAGCATGAGAAGAAAAGTGTTTTAATTCTGCTACGCTTCATTATACATATTTCTCTTCCCCCTGCCCCAGTGCTGTGAATCCTTTAATGCATTTCTGAAGAAAGCAAGTACAGTTAGTACTATGAACTCAGGACAAAGCTCATACAATAAGAAATAAATTTATAGGATTCTCTTTGGGTGTATTTACATATCCAGCTACATTTAGCTAACACATAAGGCCACAGACAAAATGCTGACTTGAATTAAAAGGCAGAAAAACCTGCACTCAAAGTCCTATTTTATTACTGGAGGCAGTGTAGGTTTAGGATAGCAAAGGACACTGGATTAATTTGGTCCCATTAAGCTTTAAAGAAATAAAATATGAAGAACTAGTAGGGCTATGATTTATCTTATTATGGTAAAAGTAGTTACTTTAATATTGCCATGTATTTGAAGGAGTAACCCAGCATTCAAGAGGAGTGAGTTGGGATCTTCCTGAGTCTGTGCCTGACAGGTTTCAAATCCACAGGTCAGCCTTCTTCCAAATAATGCCTCAACTGAGGGGTGAAGAATTTTCTGGCTCAGCCATTCCCTTTCTGCTTGTTGAAGTTAGGTCACAGGACAGAAAGGATTCATGGTATAAAGAAAGAAAATAAAAAGCAAGCACAATTTATAAAGGTTTGGGTTTTTTTCCTGGAAGTAGTGAGGCTGGACTTTGGTTCATTATGCAGAACTGTTTATGTTTTTTCCACGGCTAAGTCTTCTAACAGAATATGTAACCAGCCATCCAGAGCTGAAAGGAAAACCTTCCCCACTTTTTCATTAATGTATGCCTCAGAAATATTTTGAGATACATAACTTTTACCTGCTTGTGGACTTGAGGAGTATTAGGGTAAATGGGGGGGTTTTGCATGCTCAGGAGTACCTTTCTCTTTTTAGTAAGTTCTCTTTAATTCAATATCCCTGTATCATATGATAATTTATGTTACAACTGATTATTGCATCAAGCAGGTTTTACAATTTAAATAAAATAACAAAAGCAGATTTTGATTATTTCATTCTGAACATAGAAACCACCAGGAAACATGAAAGCAACATTGTTTTCATGTCATACCAGCTTAGTAAGAGATTTCTAGTTCAATGCAAAAATACTTGTCCTAAACTTCTCTAATTTTTCTTCTCTGGTGATTTTTTTTAGGCTTTTCTGTTTCTCCTGGGATTCCTTCTCACCTAGCAGCCATGATGCCACCCCTTCCATGCTTTCCAGCTACATTCATTCTTGTCCAGCTCCCATCACAAAATTGTTCCCAAGCTGAGAGCCTGGAATTCTCACAGACGATGTGCTCTGCTTGGCAAAGCAGATCCCTGGAGCTCATGCTAAATGAGAGCAGTTCAGAAATCTCAGGAGAACACGTGCAGCTTTCAGATTCCGGTGGGCAAAAAGTGCTGGAAAGGAAATCTGAACCTAAGTCTATTGCTCAACTCCTGTGAACTTTTGCCTTTGCTAGGGATACTGATTTTATTGCAGGTCATGGGAAGATGCTTTCTTTTTATGGTGGCTTGTAATAAAAGCTTTTAAAGTACTGTAAACTTGATTTTTTTTTAATTTTTTTTTTTACTTCTTGAATCACAGTCATGCTGGCTGAGAGAAGTTGAAGAATTGAAGTTGAAGAAGAATTACTGAGAGAAGTTGCACCTTGTATATGTCAGTTTCCTTAACTGATGCAGATAGAAGCAGCAGGTGTTTGGCACGCTGAGCCTTCCATTGAATATAAAAAAGAAGCACCAAACTTCTAGGAAAGCACAGACTGAGAGCAAATGTCATGAGAATTTTCGTGTGTTAACCATATGGGAGTTGGACAGAGAAGGAAGGCAGGGACCTCCAGAGCAGAAGGCTGGGAAGATGTGGCAGGACCATATGCATGTCTGGGCAAGTGCCCCTGTCCATGAATGCATTTTTGGATCAGAAGTGAGCTTCTGAAGCCTGTCTCCCAGTCACCCCTACTTGCTGTGCTTTGGTTCACATTGTGGTGTTACCATGAGCTGGATGAAGCTAAAGCACAGAATGTTCTCCAGCTCTTCATGACATTTCCACTATGGCACCAGGCTATATTTGGTTTGAAGCAAGCTTCACTGAAATGAGTATTGTCTACTAATGAGTCCTCTTTAGCAAGAGTTTTCCCTACACATCTAATACTCTTAGCTCACAGTGTGGCAACAGACTGAAAAATCAAAAGGTTATCCATGGTACAGTGGAGCTGGGTAGAGTTGGCGTGTAGGAAGGACAATGATGTGCAGCACAACCAGCACTTCTATTAACCCTAGAATTTTTTAATATTTAGTACAAATTGTTAATAAGTGACTAAATTAAGGCTCAAGCACATTTCCTTTGAAATATGTTCATGTATGCTGTGCTATGCTTCATTTTGAGCCAGGTTTCAATCTGGCCCTCTTACAACATTATAGTCATTATTTTTTTCTACTCTATCACTCTTCACCATCTAATTTGAGCCACTCTATCAGAGAGATAGTGAGTTTTTTGTGATTGTCATCAACTCTAGTCTGCAGAAAATGACTGAAATATTTTTCCTTTAGACTATTTTTTACCTATTTTTAAGGACAGACTGATACCAACCAAAAAATGTTGCTTACTGAAAGTATAATTAATGCTTGGTCTAGACAGGATGTTTTAAATTGAGAGCTGGCTTCATACAATAGGGAGATTTTACTAACAAGCTTCACATTTTGAAAGAATTGCAGAGACCATTTACATTTCTGAACTCCATATCACCTCCATACAAATTATCAAAAGAAAACTAACTGGAGGATGTTACAAATAAGTACCTTCTAGTTCCTTGCTTAGACAAATAACACCAATAATAATTGGTATTAGACAGAAGACTTCTGAAAAAAATTTTGAAGACCAACTTAAAGCATGCAATCATCTCATAGAAAAACAGCAGAAGGAGCAACAGGTACTGTTGCCATGGGTGCATCCACTTTGTTTTTTGGCAAATTCTCACAAGCAGAGATTTTGTGTGGGCTCTGTTTTGGTTCATTACATGGTTGCACATTTTTCCACTTTTCTTTCATGTGATACTGGAAGATTTTTTCCCCAAAGTGGAAAAGAAAAGGGCTGTATTACTCAGTCACAATCCATTCCCCCATGATTTCCCACTGTATTACTCTGTTTCCACCTATTTTCTGGGTCATAGTTTGTGCCCAGGTCTCAAGTTAAATTAGACATCAAGGTTGGCTCTGTTTGCTCCATAATAACTGGTCTCTCATGTGCCACTACTGTGAGAATGGGGGCATTTCCAAATGCAGGTTTTGTACAAAGGTCAAGTACAGTGAGAGTGTTCTGCTTTTTGCCGTGGGTACAGTTTGAGGTGAGCTTATGCCTGACACCTCTAGGTGTCAGACTCAGCATTTGGTTTGGCTTGGTGACTTGAAAGATGCACGTTTCATCAATCAGAAATTTCTCCTATGTCTCCCTGGCAAAATAACATCTCAAACTGATGCAGCTATCTATTTCCGTGTCACATTGGAACTGGAACTTCCCCTGAGAATAAAGCAGGACAGAACTTTTCTCATCTTCTATCATATTGACATTTAGCACCATCTTAACTCTTTGACTCTACTAATGAATGAGGGAATGGAGGCATCACATAGCAACTGCTTCTAAAGAGGTGCTTCTTGCACCTTCCCTGTAATGCCAGGGCTGTTTCTTATGTACTCAGTTATCCATACCCAGGGTCTTTTAGACTTCTGGTGTCTCAATTTTTTCTGTTATTGTAAATACCTTCCTTTCTGCAGAATGATTCTGTCTGTGATTGTCAGGATTTAATTTTTATTTTCTTCCAGAGTAAGCCAAAAATAACACCTAAAGAGGTTTTTCTGAAATGAAGAGAGGGCATGGGAAGGCTCAGAAAAATTAAACAGAAGCCTTTAAAAGAAGACAGCAAGCGTTCCAGAAGAGCTGGTTTGAATTGCTGGGGCCATTTCTCCCAGTCTGGCCAAGTGAACAGAGGCATACTGTGGCCAGGGGAATGCTCTCAGCTAAATCTGCAGGTCAGTAGCTCCATGCAGATGGATACACATGAAAAAAAGGCAGACTGTGTTTCAGCTGACAGAGAGATAAAGGTTAAGACTGACTGTGAAACAAAAGTAGTTGAGCAAAGTGCAGAAGAAAAAGAAGTGATTGGGGGAGACGAAGACTCAAAGGAAAATCTTGGTGACTCACCATAGAGAAGATGGCCTGAAATCCTGAAACCATGTCCCAAAACAGTGACAGACACAAACCTACAAGTAGGTGAGGAAATGGAGACTCATCACATGAATCTTCTAGGAAAAACAGGCAAAACTGCCTCCATGGAAGAGCCATGGAGGGTACTCTGCAAAAGGACATAGATAGGGTGGATCAGCCTCTGAAAGGTCATCTCATAGAGGGAACAAAAACCCCCTTGGAAGCCCTGCAAAGGCATCATCCACTCCAGGGTGTAGGTACAGATCACAATAAGGACGTGGAGTGGAGTGCAGGTTCTTCATTCTCACAGGGTCAGAAGTGGGTTCAGGTCTGACCACAGGAAATTGTTGTGGGGAGCCAGAACTCAGAAAGCAAAAGACAAATCCATACTGGGTTTAAGATGGTCAGTGACAAGCTAATGAAAATTACACGTAGCTCACCTGAGGCTGTGGAGAAGGGAAGTTCATTCTCAACCTTGCAGTAAGAGTGGCAAAGGAAGGGAACTGTTTCCTTGACGTGGCAAGTTGCATCTTTCTCCTGTGAGTCAAGCTGCTTACATCCAGAAAGGGATGATGACCCCAAATCTCACTGTGCTCAATATCCATCCCAGCATGTGCCTCAGGGACTAGATCACACTGACAGACATTTGGATCTTTCTGATGGTGATT
This sequence comes from Buphagus erythrorhynchus, assembly GCA_013400855.1. Taxonomy (NCBI): domain Eukaryota; kingdom Metazoa; phylum Chordata; class Aves; order Passeriformes; family Sturnidae; genus Buphagus; species Buphagus erythrorhynchus. Next base: position 145,053 of record VZTT01075844.1, read on the forward strand.
ATGCTAGTGGTAAACCCAGTGGAACAGAAAAAAAATCTGTATTAGGAAATACAGCAGATCACCACCAAGAAAACTAGATATTCAAGCAATTTCAGGTCAACAAGATGTCTCCTGCAGCACAAGCAGCAGTGATTCTAGTACTGGAGCTGTTGGTCTGAAAGGGAGCAAGGCTCACTCTTCTTTCCAGGAGTCCCTATTTCATCTCACAAGATTGAAAAGGAGAGAGCATGAGCTTGAGTCAAAGAATGGGAATAGGGCCAGCAATGTTAAAAGCCTACATCTGTCCTCTTCAAGAGAGGCTCATGAGGCTCCCGCTTTCAAAATTAAAGAAACCCTTGAAGTGAAGGCACTACAGAAAGCACTGTTTGCAGACACATTAGATAAGAACTACCCAAGTGTTGGTTTGTGTTTATTTTTCATTGGGGAAAAATTTTGTCTTGGATTTATGACTCATTCCACTTGTGCTCCCTAGGTATATGCCCACCTTTGTCAGTATTTCTCAGACCTAAACTGGAAAAAACAGAGAAGAGGGAAGAGATTCATCTGCAAGTCCCTTGGTTTTCTTACATCTCCATCATCACTAGTCGTTCTTCCTAAGTCTGTCTGAGGTGCACTTTTAGGTGCAGACTTTTGATTCCATGAAATGGATGCAATGTTCAATGAATCCCTGAAGTCAGGGTTAGAATTCCCTGTAGCTTAGGTATGACTCATCCCTTGACTGTGAAATGTTCACATTTTCTTTTTAACTTCCTCAGAGCTAACATATGTGACTTTTAAAAAAATGGGTAAATTATCTCTCAAATTTGCATGCTTTTCTCCTAAGACACAGAAAGCCTCAGAGCAGTGACAATGTTATAATGTATAAGGACATCTTCACTCAGATTTTCCTTAATGTGGTCCCAGCTTTTTGGTCAATCAACTTTGGGCCCAGTGATCTTACTTCTGGTAGTGCAATGGTATCCTGCTTCAGCAGGCTTTAGTTCTTTTTATTAAAAACAGGTTCTTGACTTTTCTTAGTTTCAATTGAAGGACTTCCCACACATTTACTCCTCATGCTAAACCCATTGGCTTTCTCTTTACATAAGTTTTCTTGTCTCCAATAATCACCAAGGCAGAAATATTTACTTCTGATGGCTCTCAATTGCTCTGTCACAATCTACTAAGTACACTTTACTCCAATCAGACTGCTGTCAAAAAAGGGTTCCTGAGGCCTCTGAAAGTTACATTCATATTGAAGTTGAACCATCACATGTCATTCATATTCCTGAAAAGGAGTTCAGCTACTGACACTGATATACACCCAAATCTGTTTCACTTACTCGATTTGCAGGGCTTGGATTGCACTACTAAAACCTATGCTGGGAATTGTATAATTAATGCATAATTATGCAAAATACATTAATTCTTTTTGATAGATTAAGGAACAAATCTTACTGCACTTATGCAGTCTGTAGTTTTAAAAACATAGTGAGGGTTCATAAATATTCACAAAGTTCTGTGTGTTATCATAGATACCTGTGCAGAAGAAACCCAGGACATTCTTAGCAGAGGATTAGAGACTGATGCACACCACAGAAGAACCCCTTCACTGACTCCTTCACGTGGTGAAAGAAGAGCATGAGGAAGCAACCCATTTCTGCAGGTAAATCTGTATACACAGGAAACAGATTTGTGTGTGCAGTGAGGAAAATATTTATTTTACAATCCTTAAAATCAAGCTGCTAAATTCTTACTTACCAGCTAGCTTCTTTCCAGGGGCATCTGTGTTGTTTTTGAACTGAAACTTATTTAGCCATTTAGATTAAAAGTAAACGCCTCACTGAAGGAGCCCAGCTCTCAAAACACTGGTGCAGTTTGGGTCTAAAGCTGAGTAATGCCAAATGCTTCCCATAATTTGCTGAATATCTTTGGATTACAGTGAAAGCAGTAAGAACTCAGTAAGAAAAAATTCTTTTTTTTTATATGATCAGGCCACTGATAGAGTATAGGATAAACTTCTCACATTCACATCAGGGTTGCACGTATTTCTAAGGTTAACAAAAAGTGTACAGCACACATCAGTGCCAACAGCATTCTTATTTCAGGAATACTAATCTTTTGACCAGACTGAGGATGTGTTTGACAACATATAAATTAAGAAGTTGAAAATTCAAGAGAGTTGCTTTTGTAATTTGTAATTATTAAACGCTGTAAAATTTTAGTTTGGTTTGGTTTTTGTTTATATCTTCATAGAAGAAAAATTATTTCCTAACACAAAATCCCAGAAATGAATAATTTTGTAACTATGGGGTTTGTAATGGAAGTGCCTTCACAGCACTAACTAATTGTAGGCTATACAAATGCCTCTAATAAAAATTGAGCTTGCTTAGAATAAAATCAAATATGAATTTTTAATATGATGAAATCTGTTAGAAATTAGTAGGTGCCATCTACTACAAACA
>VZTT01075845.1:5609-17161 GCA_013400855.1 Buphagus erythrorhynchus
TCTTTTTTTTTTTTTTTTAATGTGGCTAGTCTTCATTTTTGCACTTTAGGGAACAGGCTATAACAGATATCTGTGACATCTTTTCAGGATACATTAAATAAATTTTAAATTCTCCTGAGATTAAGCTGCAAGATAGGAATTGACATACACAGTTATAGAATCACAGAATCATTACAGTGAAAAAGACTTAAGATCATCCAGTTCAACTATTAACCCAACACTGTCATCTTCACCACTAAACCATGTCCCAGGCACCACATCTAGATGTTTTCTGAATACTTTCAAGGATGGTGATTCCACTCTATGATCACCCTTTCAGTGAAGAAANGTCATCTTTAATCGTTTTTTATCTGCATATACGCTTAAAGAGAATTTATTCCAGGCTCTGTATTGATTGTAGAATTAAATAAAGTTTTCAAAAAAAAACATATAAGCTCAAGTCTCTTTTTCTAAACATCTGGACTTACATAAATTTCATGTTACTTGGGCATGAGCATTGCAGAAAGTAAAAAGTATATATTATGTTTTATATATATGACANAGTGAAGTGCTTTCAGGAATGCCTAGGTCCTCATGGGCACATAAACCTTTATTATGAGAACAAGGGTACTGAACCTTTAAGCATGCTGATGATTATGTGACAGAGTTCTATGAGTCTCCAGAACCTGTAGTTTTTGACTCTAATACTTCAAGAGACTTTGTAGATCTGTCTTCACTATCTCATAAGTCTCATAAGATGCACTGGGTCGGTTCTGCATGCATCATTCACACAGCCTTTCCATGTTTTAATTAAGTGGAGTACTAGATTTTTGCTTTTCATTCAGAAAATATAACTTACAGTGGAAAGTATGAAAGTCTCTGAACCTGCTTGGATGAAGCTATGCCACTTGACTGTTCTTCCACTTTCTCAAAATGACCATGCAGTAACCATTGCTGTGGGGTTATATAATTTCAGTGGTAGAGCCGTTTCACTTTTAAACCTTTCTAGCAGTACACAAGGTTAGAATTAAATAAGCACGAAGTATTAGAACAGTAGTACCATGTAGACAAAACATATATATATTTAAAGGTAGATAAGCAATCACCCAAATATCTATCTAATAGATTGTGCATCATAGGAACATAAAGGCTCTAGTAAAATTAAATTACTACCAAATGGAATTTAATACCATATATCTTTATAATGATGTCACCAACACAATTGAATTAGATTTTTTTTAATCTTAACTTGTATTGATTATTATTCCACACTGAATTAAATTATCTTGCAAAAGCTAGTTTTCATTGATGTTTATTTCATTCGTTTCACTAATCAGCATGTATCAGTTATAATGAAGAATCAGAAAAATATTAAATAATTTCATATGTTGACAAAGAATGTCATATTCTGAGAGTGCTCTTCAGAATTTGCTACATCACAGTTAGCAAGGAAGTAAAATGCTTAGCAGGTTTTTTGGTTTTGGATTTTTTTTGGTTTTATTTAAAATGTTTTATATTTTTGTGATTTGGATGCTGTGACGTTAACAATTAAAAAATTAAAATCACATAAACTAATGCCAAAAAATAGATATCCATATACTAGGCTTTCACTTAGTACATCACTAATGTCCATAATATTTTAAACTCATATTACTTTTAGTTTAGAACTTAAGTTGTCATGAGAACATTTAAATAAATTAATAAATAGTGCATCTGATTTTCATATTGAATCATATTGATAATATACTTTCTGAAGTGATAAGACATGAAAGAAAATTTAGATTTTGGTCAATTCCCAAGCGATTTCAGTCTGGAATTATTGCTGCTGTGTTACGTTGAATTCAGATCTCTTATTTTTATGCCCTGTTTTCTGTATCAGCTGTGTATCATATAAGACTACACCCCCTTTACAATACTGTGTAACTTCTTCCCTAAGGAGAATGGACTTTTCAACCCATTGTGAACTCCCATTACGCAATGATATAACCCAGGCAAGAAGGCTCCTAAAAGGCCTGGATGAGAATTTTATGGAACAGCTCCTAAGGGACCTCACTTGAAAAGATGTCCTCTTTGACATCAGACTGATGACCTATATCTAGTGGGGCTCCACATGGCTGCATCTTAGGCCTTGTGCTCTTCCACTTCTTCATAAATGACTTGGACACAGGACTGGAAGGGACACTAAGCAGGTTCACAGATGATAGAAAACTGAGAGGAGCTGCTGACCCCCTCAAAGGCATAGAGGCCCTGAAAAGAGACCTTGACAAATCAGAGGACTGGGCAATCACCAGTTGCATGAAGCTCAACAAGGGGAAGTGCTGGATCCTGCACCTGACATGGGGTAACACTGGATGTACAGGCAGATAGGGGGAATTGGATGCTGAAGAGCAGTGCCATGGAAAGGGATCTGAGGGTCCTGGTCCCTGGCAAGTTGAACACGAGTCAGCAGTGCCCTGGCAGCCAGGAGGGCCAACCTTGTCCTGGGGGGCATCAGGCACAGCATGGCCAGCTGGGCAAGGGAGGGGATTGTCCTGCTCTGCTCTGGGGCAGCCTCCCCTTAAGTGCTGGGGGCAGTTCTGGGCACCACAGTATAAGATATTAAGCTGTTAGAGAGCATCTAGAGGAGGGAGAGAAGGATGGTGACTGATGGAAAGCCTGTATGAGGAATGTCTGAGGTCACTTGGTCTGTTCAGCCTGGAAGAGACTGAGAGGAGACCTCATTGCAGCTACAACTTCCTCATGAGGGGAAGAGGAGGGGCTGGTACTGATTTCTTCTCTGTGGTGACCAGTGACAGGACCCAAAGGAATAGCCAGAAATTGCATAAGGGGAGGTTTAAGTTGGATAGTAGGAAAAGGTTCTTTACCCAGAGGGTGTTTGGGCACTGGAACAGGCTCCTCAGGGTAGTGGTCAAAACACTAAAACTGACAAGAAGCTCTTAGGTACATGATGGGACTCTTGAGGACTGTCCTGTGCAGTTGTATTAGATGATCCCTGAAACCCCCTTTCAACTTGACATATTCTATGATTCAGTTTTCTGACTTGAATTGGCCCAGATTGATCTATTTGTCATCGCAAAAGTTCACAGCACAATTTCAAGTACATAGCAGTAGGGATCAGTACTCTGAATCATCCAGAGGCACTTTGGATTTAAAAGGCTGCAAGTAACAAAAATATAGAATCACTGTGCAAATTGTCACAATGGTGCAGTATTGTATAGAGTAGTTACATACTGGTACTGACTCTGGTGATTGTCTGGTTTTGCTGTTACTTGTCTAAGATTTACCCCTAGTATTTCCCAAGCATGGAAAATATGAGCTGCCCCAGCTGTTTAAATTGTGCTGTTTCCACAGCAGGAATGCAACCCTTCTCACGTAGATAACAGAATGTCAATTTTCTGGGTTTAAATTGTAACACTTCAGGAAAGTAGTCACCATGACAATCTCAGTTTCTCATCCTCCTAGCACAACTTTTCCTTCTTTCCTACTGTACTGTTTTTGGCTGTGATGGAGCTAATTTTCTTCTTAATAGCTAGTGCAGTGCTGCTTTTTGGACTCAGTATGAGAATAATGTTCATAACCTGTTGATGTATGATAATATTGATTTATGTAAAGGTGAGCATATTTATGTCCTAATAGAGTCTCTGTCTTGTTTATGCTGATTACAGGCACAGAAGAGGAAAGCAAGGAAAATGAAGGGAAACAAGTCTAACAGGAAACTCACATAAATCAAATCTGATTAAAAGAAAACTAGAAATCAGAAAAAAAAAGTATTCCTTGCTGTTAAAGCATTAAGCTCTGGAGCAGATTTTCAGTGGATAGGACGGGAAGATGTCTGTTAGAATCAGTGTAATAACAGGATGAAGTTTACAAAAGGCAAGGTTGGAAGGGTCACCCAGTCCAACCTCTCTGCTCAAGCAGGGTTATCCTAGAGCACATTGCACAGGAGTGTGGCCATATGGCTCTTAAATATCTCCAATGAGGGAGATTCCACAAGCTCTCTGGACCCTGCTCCAGTGTGTGATGACCTGCACAGTAAGGAAGTTCTTTCTCATATTTGGGGAACGTTTTGCTAATCAGTTTCTGTCCATTGCCTCTTGTCCTATTGTTTGACACCATCACCTTGACCCTCTCCCTTATCATATTTATATACATTGATGAAGTCCTCTCTCAGCTGTCTCTTCCCCACAGCTGAACAGGTTCAACTCCCTCAGCCTTTCCTAATAACAGAGATGTTCATCATCTTCAGAGACCTCCACTGGACTTGCTCCTGGAGCTCCACATCTCTCCTCTAATGAGAAGCCCAGAACTGGAAACAGCACTCCAGGTGTGGCTTCACCACGGGTGAGTAGAGGGGAAGCATCACTTCCCTCGACCTGCTGGCATTGCTCTTCCTAATGCATCCCAGGATCCTGTTGGCCTTCTTGGCCACAAGAACTCGCTGCCATCCCATGGACAGTTTGTTGTCCATCTGGACCTCCAGGTCCTTTTCGTGGCCTGAGAGCTGCTTTCCAGCAGGTCAGGCCCAATCCTGTACTGGTCCACAGAGTTATTAGTCTCCAGGTGCAGGACCCTGTTTTGTCCTTGAATTTCAGACAGTTCCTCTCTCCAACCTGTCCAGGTCCTTCTGAAGGGCTGCACAGCAGTCTAGAATATCAGCAATTCCTTTTAGCGTTGTGTTAAACAGTTTCTCAAAGCAGGAAACTGCCTTGGAATCCCTTTCAGTTTTTGTTTCAACCCAGTTACCCTTTTGTTGAGCCTAATAACATCTGATTCACTGAAGATTGCTTCCTATAAAGGCACCAACTCAAAGACATGCAAAGATGGATAATTTGCTGCTTTCACACTAGCTTTCAGAAGCAATCATTCTGAACATTAAAATGTAAAATTAATGTAAAATGTAAATCTAATACCCCATTTGAACTTGTTTGTCTTCTACTCATACATATTGGTTCTTATTATGACTTTCTCAGTCTGATTAATGAGCCCATTAGCACCAAAACTGAAAAGCCTCAAAATAATCTCTTGGGTCTTTAATAACTCAAAGGGACTGAGTGGTTATGGTCTTGCTTTTACAATTCATTCACAGTCCTGTAACTGTTGTAATGTTCAGGAGAGAAATCAAGATACTTAATCATTAACACTCTTCTTTGTGGTAACACCTAAAAATATACTTGCAATCTCATAATCATTCACTGACTTATTCTGACCCTACTTAGCCTTGAAATGTGATGGAATACAGAACAAATCCAGGGCTGAGGGCATATGCAAGATCATGTCTATAATAAAAGCCTCTACTTTAATAAATTATTAATAAATACTATAATTAAGATAGTATTTCAAAAGATAATTGGAACATCAGTCAGAGCACTAGACTGAATTTTTTTATGTATTCCTGTTCTTCAAACTTGAATTAAAAACAGGTAGCCATTAAAATCAAAATGCATTCATGGGTAATTGCAAGATGATAGAGGAAAAATGCATTTCTCTATGACTCTCCACACCATAAAGATTTGCAACAATACTGTTTCTTCTATCTTCACTATGCATCTCTAAAGCTTATATGTTTTGTGTCATGTCATGTATGCTGTTTCTGGAGAATGTTTCAGTTAGTTTTGTTTGAGGAGTGAAACATTTACAAATGGTAGTTTATGTTTGCATTTCTTATACAGTAGTCATTTTAACTGAAACCAAATATTTAAAATATCGTATCAGAGACATATGAAAATATTCGCATTTCTAATTAATTTATAGTAAATCACTGCATTGAAAAATTATATGCAGGCCAAGAGCATTCTAGAAAACAAAAAACCCATCGTAGGGAAAAGACAAAGTTCAGGAAAGGCCTAAGTTATGTGCCTGAGTCATTCTCTGATATATTATCTTTTCCATTGTTGAATTCTGATTCAGCTTTCAACTAGCATTCAGCATAAACTGAAGCACTCCTGAGAATTTTAGTATGGAAAAAGAGAATATATTTCAAATTAGACAAACATCAAAACACAAACATGATTCTGAGAAAGAACAGCCTCTCAACTGGAAGGGAACTTCCAAAGATTTCCACACTATAAGCAAGTTTGAAGAAACTCATATAGTAATCACTTTTTGACAGCACTTACAACCTTCAATCACAGATTAATGCTCAAGAATCAGTATCATGATACAAATTTAATTAATACAGGCCCTCTTCTAGATGACTGAAATTTTTGTACTCCGCAATATTTCACAAAATAGAATGATTCACACAAAGATGTAAAGATGTCTGACCATTAACAATGGAATTTTCACTCAATCCAACAAAATAATGGTATATAACATAAATAAGCACTATATTTAGGTTTTAAGTGATTGTCAAGATATAAGGCTGTTGAAAACTTGTCACATTAGGTTTCTTGAAAAAAACACTTCAAAAATTATTAAGTGAATGCTGAAAATATATTAATCTACTGTGTAAATCCCAAAAGACAAATTTCAGACTGAAATGAAATTGTAAAACATTTGTCATCCTGCACATAATATTGATTATACTGACAGTTATTCTTGTTTTATTGCTGCTTTTAAAATTACAAATTTGGAAGGAAGACACATTATGTTTCACTCTTTCCAAGAGCGTAAATTAACATCAAATAATCTCATGCTGTCAACTAACTTTAATACACATAAATTTCTTAGTGTAAGTTCTTTATTTGGAAAGGGAAGGAGGCAAATAGAACTTTATAGCTGTGGCCTGCTGTTGATAAGTTTAGGTGTTTTTTTCATTAGCCTGTGTTCAAATTCATAGAAATACAGAGTCACTAAGGTTGGAAAAGTTCTCTAAAATTATTGAATCCAACCATTAACCCAGCACCATTGTGTTCACCACTAAACCAAATCCCCAAGAGCCAAATCCATGCACCTTTTGAACACTTCGGGGGATGATGATTCTACCGCTTACCTGGGTAGCTTATTTCAATGCTTGAGCACTCTTTCAGTGAAGAATGTTTTCCTAATACTTGACCTAAACCTCCCCCGGTGCAACTTGAGGCCACTTCCTTTTGTCCTGTCACTTGTTCCTGTGGAAAGAGACGAATCCCTTCCTCACAGCAACCTCCTTTCAGGTGAGCTGTAGAGTGTAATAAGCTATCCCTGAGCCTCCTTTTTACCAGAAACTCCAGTTCTCTCAGACACTGGTCATAAGATTTGTGCTCCAGACCCTTTATCAGCTCCTTCTCTGGACATGCCTCAGGTCTTCAGTGTCCTTCTTGTAGTGAGGTGCCCAAAAGTGAACATGGTATTTAAAGTGGAGCCTCCCCAGTGTCCAGTACAGTGGGGCAATCACTGCCCTGCTCCTGCTGGCCACGCTGCTGCTGATACAGCCCAGGATGCCATTGACCTTCTTGGCCACTTGGGCACACACTGGATCATGTTCAGCTGGCTGTTGACCAGCAGGCACAGGTTCTTTTCTGCTGAGAAGCGTTCCAGCCACTCTTCCTCAAGATGGTAATGCTGAATGAGATTGTTGTGACCCAAGTGGTGGACCCAACACAAATAAACATATAATGTTCCTTCTGGAAATAAACAGAAACTGTGACACGATATTTACACCTGAAATTATGCTACCTAACAGCAGAACAGAAATAGAAACATTCTTTAAAATGAAGAATTTGAAATAACATGAGAATTTGTTCAATTTTTAGTAGTGGATCTTCTGATTGTCTTATGATTTAGAAGCTATCCATTATATTTAAAATTGTATTTATTCAGATAAACTAACTGATAGCTGATAAAGTGTTGCACAGAATAATTCAGTGATTTATCTAGGTGATAAACAGTGTTTAAGTGCTCATGGGACATAAAAAGGGCTGCATGGGCTTACCGCAAGAGGTGTGTTTGTGACCAGTGATCAGATGCAGTTTTGAAAATTATTAGGAGTTTAAATGGTGAATATTCTATCTTCTCCGTGTATCACAGATTTTGAAAATTTGTGATTTTAGTGATTTCCTGCATGAGATGCTTAGAAGATCTTTGAGGCATTCTCTTCAATTTCTTTAACAGCAATTTGAATCTATTTAGGTTTTGCCTTCATAGAATCCCTTGCAGCCAACTACACAATTTAAGCACATGCCCATGAAAGGCAAATATTCCTTTTTTTTGTTGTTCTCGTTGTTTTACTTTTAAATCTGTGGCTGAAATAGATTTGATGAAATCTCCATTCTTGACTTGAGGGAAATAATATCCTATTCTCTCTGTAAACATATTTTGTGTCTTAAGTGTTTCTGAAAGCCTCTCCAGTAAATTATTTTCTTCTCACTAAGAAAGATACTGCATAGCAAATACAACATTACTTAAAATAAGCAATTTTCAGCTAACTTTGAATTTTACTAAAAACTTGGAAGTGTTAATAAACTCCGGGAGTTCTTGTTTCTTCTCAATTTTAATTAAACATAAAACCAGAGAGGAGTAGATTCTATTCTCCACTTCTGCTACATTGTACAGTAACGATCTGAATGAAAATGAATCAAAGTATCTGTATTTTCATATATATACACTTTCTCCAGCAGGTACTAGACAAAAATCTTTAATAAGAGGTTCTGAATTATGTAATGCATTTCCAAAATATATTCTGGATTTCACTTCTTAAAAGGAAGACGTTTTTACCAAGCACACAATAAGTAAGTCAGTTGCAATACATCTCAGCAGGTCCTGATGCATGTAACAGATTAAGAATGTTAAGGTTTAAGAACATATGTTTAGAACATATGTTATTCAAATGCAATTTAGCTACCAAAGTGCTAAAAAAAATAAAAGATAAAAAGAAAAAAAAAGAAGTGGATTTTAATTCAGGAATTATTCTACAGAATTCATTAATCTATTCTGATATATATAAAATTTGTAATGAGAAACACACAAGTGTTTAAAAACAAGATTGCAAAATCTTTTCTGTGGATGTACATTGTGATAACTTCCATGAGGAAGCCATAGCAATACATTTCTAAGATTCACTGCAAATAGCTAAACTATCCGGTGTACTTCTGAATTAATTCTTAAGATAATATATTTCTAAAATTGTTATCAAATCCTAATTACCATAAAGCTTATTTACTCCCCTAGGAATTTCACAACTCTAGCTCAGATTTTGTCTAAACCTATCCCAAGCTCTTTAACAACCATCATAATGAGCTCTGTATGGGTTTTACAGATGAATTAAAACAGGTTTAAAGAAAAAGTTTGGATGTCTCTAAAATACAGATCCTCAGAAGAGTAGCAGAGAAGTTTAGCAATACTTTTAGTTCTTGCTCTGTGTGTCAGTACATGGCTCATGTCTTCAGAATCAAAACAATCAGTGTGTTCAGTCTTATGAAAAGCACAAGACTGATGGAAAATTGATTAGGTTTGGAAACGATCTTGTCATAGGTCCAATTCCAAGTAGAAGGAGACACTTCATAACAGCTAGTGATTTCCACAGTTTTGACAGTTTTCCCTTATGTGAAGAGATTGCATGTACAAGTTGTTATTTTCTAAATATGTAGCATAATTTCTGTGTGAAGCACTAATTATTAACTCCACAGTAAGCCCATTACAGGGTGCAATAGAATTTGCAGTTTCACTCCTAAGCTGATAGTTTTGGCTTTTTAAGCCACAGATATAGATTTTATTGCTCTGGCCACAATCTTGTCTGCAGAATGCACTTAGTTTATAAAGTCACCTGTCTAGAGGCTACTATTTAGTAATAATTTACAAGAATTACCACATTTCTTTTAAATTATCTTAATTTCAATTACATGAGTAGCAAGTCCATAATTATAGCTATTATCAATTAAATGGTGTTTTTCATAATTGGAACTTGGTCAGTAATACCCCAAATATATAAATACATATACAAATGCATGTGTATATGGGCATGTACATGTATAAACATACACTTAAATAGGACATTCCACCACAGGCTTTTGAATCTGATCTGAATCATAGTTCTAATCTCAAGAGATTTCTACTGAAAACTGAAAATTGTACAATGCCACAAATAAGTACATCTGAGTGTTATGTGAATATTACATTTTCCCTTGATTGCACAGCAATAGAATGTAGGAAATTCAGACTCAATTGCATCAGGTTGACTGATGAAACAGGATGCTCACAGCCTTGCTGAGTCTAGCTTGGAGTACTTCCAAGCACAGAGATTTCACAGCCTCTCAGAGAAAACAGCTGCAATGAGTACTACTCTCACTGTGAAGACATGCTTTTCACTTGGAAACTGCAACTTAGGACTAGTGCCCAATGTCCCCTCATTGTGCACCTTCAAAAAAAGAATGATTTTATCTCTTCCATAACTCCTGATAGGCAGTTGAAAATACCTTCTCTCTTAGCTTTCTTTTCCTCGTGAATGCCTCCTCAGATTCTCTTCATATATAGTGTGCTTCCTGTTCCAGGGAGCTGGTTCAATTTGCTCATCAATTGAAATGCCACCAGATGGAAAATGCATTCCATTACAGCATCATGAGTAGAGGGGAGAAATAATTTCTTTCAATCCTCTGGCTAATGCAACTGAATATATGGTTGGTCTTTATAAAGATGCAGCATGCACCTTCACCAGAAGAGAATATTTTAATAATTTCAGTAGAGTGTCCACATCTTAAAAACTGATAATGTTGGCTTTAGCTGCATGTCATTCAGATGGTCAGTAGACTGTGTGCTGCTCTCCATTTGGCAATCTAAAGACTTGTATAATAACTTTTTAAAAATAAAATCTTAGAGAAAAATTGTTCATGTAAGAATAGACCAAGATAAATTCAAAACATTCTGGTATGCTTCACTTGTGAAGCAGGAACACTGATTAAGCTTTAGGAGCATTCCAGAAAATACAAAGTACCCTAGATGAAAGCAAAAAAGAGCAAACAATTTCCCCCACTCCTGCAAACAACAGCAAAGCCAACAATAAACAATATAAAGCATCGGCGATATAATAAAAGAAAACAGAAAACAACTTTGACTCAGCTTGAATTTATTCATAGCAAACTATATTACTACATGCTGACTAAGAGGACTTCTGTATAAATTAAATAAGTGGCGAGATGAGGTATCAGCACCTTCTTGGCACATACTCGAAATTTAAGAAAATGAAAAGGATATAACTGTCTGAGAAATAGCTTTGAACTTTTAACTATAAGTCTTAAAAACCTAGTTCAATGTAGGATACAGAAGAAGGGAATTAGACTATACTACCTTTAGGAAAGTCTTTAATGAAGCACAAATAAAACTATTAATTCTCATTAACCTTTGTATTTTGAGGAAAAGCAATTTCCTTACTTGTCTGGCTGTGATAGCATTGTCCTCAGGCTTTACTGCATTTTGTTTAACCCTACTGCAAACAGCAGCTATGCTGGCTAGATCTAACTGCTGAAAGGGTTTGAAGGGAGGGATGTTTCTTTAGTTAATGTTAGTAGTGCACAGCATTTCACCTTCTGAAAAATTATATTACTGTTAAGCACAATTTATTGTTCTTACAGCAATAAAAAAATCAGACAGGTCTAGACCTATTTATGACTTTGCAATAGGCTATCCTGAACTACCAGTGCACTGCCAAAATTTGATTTTGT
>VZTT01075848.1:0-11589 GCA_013400855.1 Buphagus erythrorhynchus
TTTTTTTTTTTCCCTAAAAAGGGCTCAGTTTAGGCACACATTTCTTTGCTTCCCACAATCTGTATTTATGAGCACTGAGCAGAGGCAGACTAAGGGAATTTTGGAAGGATTTTTCAGAATGAATCTTGGGTGCTTTCTCCTTAGGTGCATTTCTCTTTCAGTAATAATAAAGAAGTACCACAGTGGAACATTTATTCTGACCTGTGGGGAATGTGTCATGATTTGTTCCCTGCTTGAAGACTGATGAAGCTGCTAGCACGTGAAACTCCGGTTGTTGGCCATGCTGACAAAAAAGGAATTTGTAGTTTTTAAGAACTGTCATTAATCATACCTCATGTCAGGGAGGAAAGAGTGCAGCAGAGCCAGCACATTTCTAAGGAAAGCTGACAAAAAGGGGAGTGGGACTAAAGAATTGACTGTGCCTGGCTGTGTGGCTGTTTGGTGCTGTGCCATGTGGGTGGAGTGTTCTGGTGTCCCAGGTAAGGGGGGGTCCCCAGGCAAATGCAGATGGGATGCTGAGCTGCTGATTCAGAAGGTAACTTTCACAATGCACATGCCTTTGGGAGAGGTGTGGAAGGTGGAAGCCGGTTGTTTGCCTAAACTTTGCACTCCTTTGCTTACCAAGGTCTGTGCCAAGACTATTTTGTACTTGTGTATCTTAAAACTATTTTTAAAGTGCACCAAATCAGTTTCCTAATACATTTCAATTGTTAAATAATGTCTGTGAGTGATATGAAGTGTAGCTGATGACAGAGAACATCCAAGATTTATGTGCTGTTATTAGCTGCACATGAAGTTTAGTGCTATAAGCCATACTTAAAAGCCTTCTGTCTAATATAAACAGGGCATTTCTTCTACCTTTTGCTAAGTAGGTAAATAGACATGGAAAAAAAAAAAGTGAAATAGCATAAACAGAACCATTCCAGGCACAGATCTACACTAAATGTTACAGACATTTGCATTATTTATTATGGGATATCCGTGAACAATCTCTGAATTTCTGCCATGAGAAAAATTTAGCCAAAACTAAATTTCAAGCTCTTAATAAAAAAGAAACCATAAAACCTGAATGGTGGTACTTTAACAGTAGCATTTGAGCAGAAATGAATGGCTATAAATTAGTCCAAGCAAATTTAAAACAGATGCTAGAAGATTTTGATCACTGAAGAATGAATTTCTGGAACATTCTTGCACACTGAGATGTAGATGCAACCGAGGTTGCATGAAATATAGCACAAAGGAGGCAGAAAATGTGGGTATGGTATGTCATAAGCTCATAAAAATGCAGCTGATAAATTGAGAAGCTAATAGATCTGATGATGGGAGAATGATGGGCTGGGAAACGTGTCAGTTTAGCCATAGGATTTCTCCCAGAATTGCTCCTCTACACAAAAGCAGGAAGAGTAAGAGCAAGCAGGAGGTAGTAACCAGGCCTGGCAATATCTAGGCAAATCCTTGTGTCTGTGCAGAAATGTCACAGCTGCAGAGCACACTATGAAAGAGTTTTATGAGGCAGTGTCTACCAAACACACGAGAAGAACAAGTCTTTAGTATTGTAAAAAATCTGCAAGTTACAGTGATCCCCAAGGCCTTCTATAAGTATTCTTTTGTCTCTCAGAGACTTCTCTTTCCTGCAAATACAACTTGGTGTGATGCAACCGGCTCACTCAGATCTGGGTCAGGTTTGTTAAGGAAGCTGATTTTCTGTAGTTACATGCACCTGGTTAAAGCCAAACACATGTGCACCCTCTGAGATTCTGATGGAAACTCACTGGTTGCCTGGGTGTACCCCTATGCCCTTATCTCACCACTCTGCCTTTTCTCTGAATCGATGCTGCCCAGATACTCAGTTCTGGAATTTCTCACACAGTGTGGCATTTTACTCTTTGACATTTCAAGCTTGTTCCATGTATATTATAATTTTGTTTCAGTTATTTCTATTTCTGCTTTCACTTTCCTTGATGATGTTCTGTCTGTTCTATATGTTAGAATATGAAACTTTTGTGCCTGGTTTTATTAGGTATTCTGAGAAATTGCACATTTCCCCTTTATCCTGCTTACAAGGACCTTATTCCCAGTTATTCCATCTTAACCCAAATATTTTCCTGCCTTGTATGTACATCTTTGTGAATGAGTTGGGCTTATCACTACGACCACTGGTATTTTAACATTTTCTGTTATATCCATTCAAACAATGTCAACTGCTGTTTTGCTGACATTTTTTGGCATGTTTATTTATTTTGCTTTTTGTTTTCTCTAGTCTTTACTGAAATAGTTTTAAATGAGTTGTTTAGTATCATGTAATCTGTGGCTTTTAAAGGCCTTTGAGATTTTGATTCAGTTGTCACTCAGATATTTCTTTTTCAATGAATCACAAGTTTCTGGTAATTAATGAATAGTTCTGATTAAACCAACCAACCAACAAACCCAAAACCCCCTACATCCCACAACAAAACTATTCACAGTGGGGGGGTGTGAGGGGGGGAAGAATCCTACTTCCTCTTGTTATTCTGAACTCTCTCTGAGAAAACGGACATTTCTTCCTATGAACACAATGTTCTTCCTACCTTTGCACTGGCATTTCATATCAACGTTCTCTTTTATCTCTTTATACAAAAGGCAACCAATACTTCCCAAACCAGTGCCATTCCTTCAATGGTCTTCTCTTTTACTAGTCTAAATAATTTTCATGTACAACAGAAAATGCTGGATTAATCTGATCTTTTTCAAGATTTCATCAGCATCTCATAATTTTTAAAGCTGCCACATTATTTGTGCAGCACCACCCCAGAGAGGTTGAAACCCTGATTTTATTGTGATTTCTCTGTACCAGGGTTAGTGATTTTCTTCTAACATCCTAGAGTTATAAAATCATTTAGGTTGGGAAAGACCCTTAAGACCATCAAGTCCAACCATAAACCTGACAGTCAAGTCCAGCATTAAACTACATCTCTAAGTGCCACATCTCCATGTCTTTTAAATACTTCCAGGGATAGTGACTCAGCCTCTTACCTGGGCAGTCTCTTCCAATGCCTGATCACTCTTTCTATGAAAGAAATCTTACCTAATATCCAGTCTAAACCTCCCCAACAACTTGAGGCCATTTTCTCTTGTCCTGTTTCTTGTTACATGGGAGATGAGACCGACTGGCTGCAGCCTCCTTTCAGGGTGTTGTTCAGGGTGATAACATCCCCCTGACCCTGCTTTTCTCCAGGCTAAACATCCCTAGCTGTTTCTCGTCAGACCTGTGCTCTAGACCCTTAACCTGCTCTGTTGCCCTTCTGTGGACTCGCTCCATCCCCTCCAGGTCTTTCTTGCAGTGATGGGCCCAGAACTGGACACAGCACTCCAGGTGTGGCCCTACCAGTGATGAGTACAGGGGGACAATCACTGCCCTGGTCCTGCTGGCCACACCATTGCTGATACAGGCCAGGTGCCATTCGCCTTCTTGGCTACCTGGGCACACACTGGCTCATGTTCAGTTGACCAGAACCTCCAGATCCTTCTCTGCCAGGCAGCTTTCCAGCCACTCTTTCCCAAGACTGTAGTGTTGCATGGGCTTGTTATGACTCAAGTGCAGGATCTGGCAACATCTTTCACTGCCGTGGTCTTTTTTCTATATTTACTGGGACTTGTGATTTCCATTTTAAGGACTCTAATGCATTGAACTCCTATTAGATACAAATTTTAGGTAACAAAATCACAAACAGTAAGTACAGCATTCATGCTGCTATCTTTTATTCTAGCTTTTGACTTGGCACTGTCGCTGAAGGAATATGTGAATATCTAGCAATGATACAACACAATAACCTGTCAGCAGTTATTTAACTATTGGATGGAATATAAACTTCCATTGCAGCATTTATAGGGAGGCTGGATAGGCTGTCTGAGGCATGAAAGGACTAAATGTAAAGCTCTGAAGATGTTTGGGTAAGAGCAGCAGATTTTTATTCACGTTTCAGAGAAGGGATGAAGTTGGCTTCATTCTTCCTGAGGGGAGACAGCTCTGTGTTTTTAGTTTTCAGAGTGTGTGCTCACATGTGGGTGTTTCTGGAAGGGGAAAGAAGAGAATGTATAATGATGGTGAAGGTATATAATCACAGATACAGTAGAGCAGAAATTCCCAGTCTCCTGTCTCTGGGCATTTTCATTATCAGTGATTAACACTTGTGATCGCAACCAGTAGAAGCAGGCACAGAAGCACCTTTTTTCTTCAGCCATTGTTCCATGCCTAGGTTTCACCAGAGAAGCTCTGTTTTGGTATTTAGAATTTCAAACTTGCTGGAACAGGAGAATTTCTAAGTGTATCTAGTAGCTCCAAGTAGCTGCAAGTCTCCTGCATAGTTGTTCCAGGTGAGGGGGCTGTGTATCTGGAAGTCAGGGTGGTTTCAAACACGCACCTCACACAGTTGCTACATACCTGCCAAGCAGAGCTTGTGCCATGAGGATGCACTGGACTCAATTACTTTCTGTCTGCTACTCAGCCAGTGGAGCCTGAACAGCATTTTAAGCAAATTTTGCGTTCATTGTGTATATATGACTTTGACTCATACCTTAATAAATGCAGCATAATCCAAAAGGTCAGGCTTACTACCCACCTATACCTACATACATCTGGGAAATCCCAGACCAGCAATGGGAGGCTGCTCAGGCTCACATGGCACAGCTGGAATACAGGCAGGTATCCCATGGGATTTGTGGCTAGAAAGCCTCATGCAGTGGAAGGAGGGAGGATGTTAGAAGTTTCTAACTAGAGGCACTTTGGAGATGCAGTGTGGGGTCTTTGCTGGATACATTTCCATTGCAACTTCTGCAGGGAAGCCCTGCAGTGCTAGTCTGATGCTTGGGTATGTGTAATTACAGACCCACACACAAGCTTAGCTAAAAGATAGGTAGGAAGAGCAGTGGCCTCCTCAGGGCTGGGTGGCTTTAGATGACTTGGAAGGAATGATGGGAGAGTGGGAGAAAGTGTTAGATAAATGAGGGCATGATTACTGAAAAGTGTAATGGGCAGACTAACAAATCAAGAGGAAGCCTTGTGTCTGGATGAGCAAATCTTCTTCCATTTCCACTGGCTTGACTTTGCATCTGCAGAGAGGCAGATGGAAGAATCCCTGTCTTACTGTTACCAGTCCTGATAGGCACTCTGATGGCTTCACAGGGTAGTAAGGATGAGCACAGTGATTGGGACACAGCACAGCAGCTTTCCCAGCTGCACAGCACTTTGCAGTTGGCTGGATAAATGCAGGACAGACAACAGTGTGACAGACATTTGTTAGCTGAGCATTGCATCCATGCAACAGTCATGTATTTGCGCAGTGTAACTGATGATGGTGCTCCTGATCTGGCTTTTTTGATTAATTTGGAACAAAAGAGCATTGGTACATGAACTTCATGGTGTATCCTGTGAATTGACAGCTACTGCATCTGCTCAATTTGTCTTGATGCCTTCAGCTTCACCCTCAGGCTTGAGTCAGCCTAGGAGAACCCAGGTATAAAGGTAATATAGGTAAAGCCTGGAAGAGCTGCAATTTGTGTAGAACCTTTCTTCCCTCCAGATCTGTGGCTGGGCTAACGAAGGGAGGTAACAATGTGAGAGCTGATGCTGTTATTTTTACACCAAGTGATATACTCTTCTGTAACAGCAAAAGTCTTCACTGACTGTTCCTGGTCCAAGGCTCATTCAGTAGCATGAACTGAATGAGAACATTTTACCCAAAGATTAGCCTTGCCAAAGGACTTGCTTATCAGCTTGTTGTAGTTTTAATTCAGTTCATTCTTGAATGTCCACCTTTCCTTCACGTTTTTTCTCCTAAAGTGAAATGTCTTTTAATTGCGCTTTAGGCATTGAATGAAGATAATGCAAAACTACCAGTAATACAAAGATAAAATGTTAAATGGCAATATATGCAGGGGCCCTTCAGTTTTCCACATATTTATGATTGACTTTCTTTTAATAGAAAACATTTTTTTTCTTTCAATGTACAGATATAGAATAAAAACACTTGAAAGCAAAGAGTGAAATTGGATCTCATTAAAACATGGAGTTAGTGAAATGGTGACAGATGGGCCCTGCTGGGAAGAAGATTGTTGAATGAGACTGGGATAAGTTAGTGACTTTGCAATTATAAAGCATGTGGCTTTGTAATTTCTAACCCCCAGTTCTGCAAAGTAATCAGTGCAGTTGGGCCCATATGCCTGCAGGGAGGCTCATTGAGACAGGCATGAAGATCTGCATAGAGGAACAGGGGACATGCAGATATTCCAAAGCATAGCTGCAAGGGAGCAAATCTCTCTCTTTTCCAGCCAAATTTTAATCTGCCCTCTCCAGAATGGAAGAATGCTTCACTATGAAATATGAACTTGATTTTCACATTCTCCTGTAGTGCTCACCAGACTAGCGATGGGATTTTAAGAAAAACATGACCCTTTCAAACATTGATTGATCTGCCACTGTTAAATGTTGTCTATCACAGTATGCCTGTGGCAATGGGTGACAGGTTTGTCTAATTATGTTTCTGTTGGGGGTGAATTTTCCCTTTTTCTTTCTGTGGAATTTTCCCCATTGTTATGCTAAGTATTTGGGTCTACACCCATAAGCTCAGTTAACAGTTTTCTCTGAAGGGGGGGAAGAGAGGGGCAACACTGGAAAAGAAGAGCTGAGGTGAGGGGTTTGTGCTCTGCCGCTCGCTCACCTACCTTGGAGCAGGACGGTCGCTAGAAAAAACTCCGCTCTGCCACACTGACGTGGGAGCTGCCTTCCCCTGGCTGTGGGATCCCGCAACCTCCCTGCTCAGACACTCTCCCACATCTCCTACCCACTTCAGCACATCCTTTTGGAGCATCAGGACTGACCCTGCCCCGGGACCTGTGAGCAGCTTCTCCCCTCTGCCCTTTCCCATTTTGGGACACAGACGCCATTCCCCGCAGTGCCCCTCCAGCCACATGGGATCACCGCTTGCTCCCTGCTCACTTTGGAGCATCAGACTAGTANATATATCTCTATATATCTATATATATATATCTCTATCTCAAAAGAACTGTTATTCCTACCCCCACATCTCTGCCTGAGAGCTCTTTAATTCCGAAAATCATGGGGGGGGGTTATACTCTCCTTTCAAAAAAAGAGGCTCTTGTCCCTTTTAGCAGATACCTGTCTTTCAAACCAAGACAGTTTCAAAGACGACTCTGACATTTTTTAATAAAGTTGAAAATCTTTATCTTGACTCATTTCTGTAATAAACTTCTGGCAATGGGAAACTATAATTTATTTACTTAGAAATTTCTCATCTCTATTATCATAAAGATGTCTTAGCAATTGTATTTTTAGGATTGCACAAATGTGGCATAAATCCTGTTTTTCTTTTAAAGCAGATTGTGCTAGGATGTCGAACATCAAATGTGTGAGATGTGTGTCCATCTGAATGATCAGCTTGGTTTTTATTTCCAGGGACAAGCTAAGCCATCAAGTCCCACCATATGCAAGCCCAGACCACCAAGTAGATTACATATTTAACTTGTTACACAATCTCTTACATGCATTTAACAAGCTGCAATAATTCAGGGATTGTCTTACCAGTGCACACTACAGGCAACTAAGTGGTTTCAAGGTCTTGAAGCTGTGCAGCTCTTGGTTCTTTTTTCTGACCATCCCTGGAAAACTTATTTTCACTTCTAAGCCAAAGAACGGCATTACTGCTGCTGATTCAAATACATACTCATAGATATCACATTTTCCTTTACAATCTGATATTTATGCCCTCTCTGTAGAGAAGCTGCCATGAGTAAGTTCAGTTTTCATAGCTGCAAATTTTCTGGTGTAGTCTAATACACTTTCATGGTTCCCAAATTTCTTTTTGATGTGCAAGTCCTTTCATGCCTTAGGGAAGCACAGAAGAAAGCATGGAAGTACTTGAAACATTAATAAATAGGTGCTGGAGGCTGATATTATGGGCCAACTGGGTGCAGGAGGAGCTGGTGTCTTAGTGATGAATTAGAAATGCTAGGAAAGGGGGAAGATATGTCAGGAAAGATTGGGAAGATGCAAAGCTTGAAGTGTCATAGCAAGGGCAATCACAAAGAAAATGCCTTTCCAGAAGCACTCTGAATGGACACGAAAAGTGCAATACTGCCTTTTTCAGAATCAGAGACAAGGAAGCAAGACAATACCTAGGTGAAATAGTTTGGCTGAGGTGATGGATCAGAAAGTTCATTTCTTTTATATGTTACACAGAAAAAACTCAGCAAGATGTGACTCAGAACTTGGATGTGAGGACATAAGGAGAATTCAGAGCAGAAGACCTTGCACAGGATGTAGGTCTGAATTAGTAGAAAAATATGTTCGCACGTCAATTGAAAATGGAAGGAGGAGAATGAGATTAGGACAGTATTAATCATCCTGCTATAGATACATTAAGGATGAACAAGGCTAAAGGGTAAAGTCTTTTTCAGAGAAGCTGTGATTGGAAGGATAGGGAGAAAACATAAAGACAGTCACAGGAGCCGCTAGTAAGTCTAGAGACTAGATTTCATAAAGAACGTGCTCTTGGTACCCCAGTCACCACTGAGTCCAAGAGAATATGAATGTTATTTCAAGCTACATTGGATTTTCCATGGAACCTGGAAAGACTGGACAGTTTTGGAGAGGAAACTGAAGAAGAGGCTTTGCAAATAATGAATCCAGACTGTGTATCCAAATTGTGATGCTAGAAAGGATCACTGCAGTTTCAAGAAGAAAGAAATAGTAGATTGATATGGATCTGTACTTCTACAAGACTTACTTTGTGTACCTTTGAAAAATGTGAACTGCCCTAATAGCTGTCCAGAAATGTTGGCTTGTGGAAATACAGTGACTTTAGTACTGACGATCAAGCACTTTTGGACCTCAAGTTCCCAGTTACATTAGCAATTGATCAAAGTCAAGGCAGTGAGTACAAGAAATTCCTGGTTCTTGTGAAAACCCTTAGGTTTCAGCTCAGGACACTTCTGAGAGTGTTCTGGGCATCTATAATAAAAGACTAATAGATGCAAAATCTATATAGCGTACACAGGCTCACAAAACCCAACTAATTCAATATAGTTCTATATTTGATGTTCATCTACAGAGTAACACCACTGCAGCATGGAAAATCACTGGCAAACTTACAGGGATATGCATATTACCCAGCATTACAGAACCAATAGATGAAAAATTACTATTAGACTTTGGTAAAAAGTAAGGAAGTCAAAACAAGCACAGAATTTTAGAAATACAAAACTTCATCACGGTTTAGACACAGATGCTTTAGAATTTGGAAAGGTCATCATAAACTAAAAAACCTACAGAAATGTCACTTTCTTCCAATAAGCTAAACACAAAGAAACATAAAGAAATTGGAAGCTTCTGCTCAGTCTTTTAAAGCAAAGGAAAAACTAGCAGTTGGCAGAGAAGAATGAAGCAAAGGACAAAAAGACTGAAGAACAAGTCTTCATAAACTGATCTCTGTTTTCCAGACTGTGTGTAAAAGCAATTTAACAAGTGAAGACATGAACATATTTGAAGATAATTTACTTTACCAGATCAAAACTAGAAGACAGTTGAAATGGCCAGCAGACCAGCTGAAGCATGTTGATCCTGTTCTAATAACATTAAATGTTGGGTTTAGTTGCTGTACTGACTGGAGTGCATTGTAGTATCATTGATAATATAGCTCTTTTTGTATGTCCTCCCTTTGGTGTCTCTGTCCCACACTGGCTTTTTGGGTTTTATCACCTCATGGCAGTTTCTCACTTTATTCTGTTTTTCACTAGTGCGAGATTACTGAGTAGAGCCCAGCTGTCTGTTGCATGGCATTGTCACAGGTCCTCTTTGCAGAAAACAGAGAAGAGGAACCAAAATAAGTTCATGGAAGAGTTTAGCTGGGAGGAGAGATGGGAAAGGCCAACATTTCCGATATGGTACGCAGTAAGATCCAGCAAGGTGGAATTCATAGCTTGGTTGTGAGGACATAAGGAGTGGTCAGAACAGACATATTAATCTTGTCAAGGTCTCCTTTACCTTGAGCAGTTAACTTCAACTAACTTGATTGGCCCTAAGCGTTCATTAATCAGGATTTTTTTTACGCACCCACATCTGTGCCACAATATTGACTGTCAGAGTATTTTTTGATAGCCCAGCTGCTTTCCTTCCCAGGAAACCTCCCATAGTAGCCTTTCTTGAGGACTTAATTTTCATAGTAAACCACAGTCAGATGAGAAGTTGAGGACTAACCTTTATTAATTCAGCACATTCAGTTGGACTTGGACTTCTTTTTCCACAGGCCAGCGTAATTCCACAAATTCAAATCATATAAAGCAAAGTATAAGCCAGATAACAAACCCAAATGGCTGGGATTGCTGTTATCAAACCTGCATTGCTCAGATTCCAGGTGCTGTGACAGGAATCAAGGGCACCCCACCCAGGGGCATCGGCAGCATTTGTGGTACTGGAAACCACTCTTGGCTGGGTGTCTGCTTTGTCTACCTGCAGGACACGTGTCTCGATGCTTTCTCTCTCACTTTCTTTGTGTATTTACACCTCTAGATGGGATTCCTCTTCCTTCTGGAGCTTGTCTCAGCAGGAAGATTTCCTGCAGGGAGCTTGCTGCCTGCTGCTTCAGTTCAGTTCCCACCCAAACCCGGGGTTGCTGCCTTGCACCTGGGAAGTCCTCTCCAGCCCAGCTAGCTTTACATCAGCAGGCTGAACTGACCTGTTCTCTCCCCTGCCTTTATACTTCCTTGGCTGTGATTCAGATTTGGCTGAATTCAGGTTCAGCCTCTAAACAGACTCTGGTCTCCATAATCTGGGAGTGCCTGAGTCTCCAGTGTTGTGGAAAACACTCTGAAAAAAGCAGCAGGTGCAACTTGTCTCCCAAACTTATGGACCTACTTTTGTTCTGTGACCTCCACTGCATCTGGCTCCTGCAGCTTCCTTAACCAGGCCTTTCCTTCACCCTTCCTTCTGCTTTTGTATGAAACCCTGCACATGGGGCCCTGTCTTATTTGGTGCCCAGGATGACTTTGTAGAGATCCTCTAGTCCAACCCCCCTGCCAAGGCAGGGTCACCTGGAGCAGGTTACTAGGTGCAAGTAATAGAGCAGGAATGTGTCCAGGTGGGCTTTCAATGTCTCCAGAAAGGCAAACTCCGTGGATCTCCATCAACAGCCTGTTCCAGTGCTCTGCCACCCTCAGTGTAAAGTTCTTCCTTCTGTTGAGGTGAAACTTCTTGTGTTTTAGTTTATGGCCACTGCTCCTCGCCCTGTCGCCGGGCAACAGAGGAAAGAGTCTGGCACCATCCTCTTGGGACCCACTCTTGAGATATTTATGCGCATTGACGAGATCCCCACTCAGCCTTCTCCAGACAAAACAGGCCCAGTTCCCGCAGCTCCCTCGTACGAGAGATGCTCCAGTCCCCTCAGCATCTTTGTGCCCTCCCATGGGCCCTCTCCCGTAGCTACTTGTCCGAGGGGCATTCCCGCACCCACACGCGAGACTTCCACAGCCGGGCTCCGCTCCCGCTCCCCGCGGAGGCCGCGCCGGAGCCAGCCCGGTCCCCGCCCCGCCCCGCCCCCG
>VZTT01075849.1:5178-60892 GCA_013400855.1 Buphagus erythrorhynchus
CACCGGCTCCTCCTGCGGGTGGGGCCCGTCCTGCGCTTCCCCCCGGCCCGGCCGGGCGGAAGGGAGCCGCAGTCCCCGCAGCACCGGGAGGCGGAGGGGAGGGCTGGGCTGCCGTGGCCGTCGGAGCGGCGCCGGGGGAGCAGGGCCCGGGGCGACCTGGGGCCGCCGCGGGGCCGGAGGCTGAGCCAGGAGCGGTGGCTCCAAGGTGCGGGTTAGCACATGGGTAAGGGAAACGCAAGGAGCGACAATAAATCAGGAGAAGCCTGGCCTAAATGCTAATCCTGCCACTGACATCTGCTTGGAAGTAAAATTGTTCAGGATAGGCTAATCTCTCTTCCAGTGCTACTGCGCTTCAGGGCTCACTGTTTTTAACCCCAGCTGAAGGAGGTTCTTTAGGTAGTGAGTGGCTGGAGAGTGTGACCCTGGGAACAGATAGTGGCATGGGCAGTCCTGTGTGTTCCGCACAGAAAACATCCGTGATGTTAATTAAAGTTGGCACATCAGTCGCTGCAGTTTCAAGCAAGGCTGAGACCTAGATGGCATTAACGACCTCCTCCCCAGCAGGAATTTTGAGAGGATTCCTTCTTGCTACCTTTTTGAGAGGCTTGAAAGGGGGACTGAAGTGTTACACAAACCTTGCCCCGCCCCTCAGCCGGGAGTTTTCCTCGAGATGATGTTCACCTCACTGGGCACACCACACACCCTGTCCCGTGGCTCAGCGCGGGCAGCTTGTCCGGCGACCTTGCCCTCTATGCACCTGTCCCCTCGTTAAAAACTTTCCAGGCTGTTCTTACCAGGTGCTTCACTTGCTGTTTCACTCTCTATGTTCTCTATGCTGTTTAAATGTCCAGAGCAGTGACAGATCAAACTAGAAAGCAGGTACCTTTATTGTATTTATTCGAGCATTTTTGGGTGGGATACCTGCCTAGTAGTATAACAATACAATTACAATATGATGATGATAACATTTAAATATATTTTTATCATTAGTACTCTCCGTTTTGATGGAAATACTATGAACATTACAGGGTAACTGTATGAAGGCAGTAAGATGTTAGATGAAGCATGCTCCAGAGAGTTGAATTTCCGAAGTGGAGGTGGAGACAGACTTGTAATGGTGGTAGCTATAGCCTGCTCATTGCATGGCAGCAGTCCGAGGGTGACATTTGGTAAGCTGGACCCAGGCAGGAGATTTTGCACTGCAGCAGAGTTAAACCAGTCAAATACAAATAGCACCCTTCGAATTTGTAGTAGTACGTCCCTCAAGACACACCAGCTGAAGAACTCTAAAGGAGAATGAGAACTATGTGCCACCTTGTTGTCTTTCTGTTTGCATGCATGTATGCACTCTCTTTTCCTCTTTCTGTCTGAACCACTCTGTCCTGTCAGTCACTGAGGGGTGCTGGAGCAGATTCAGTTAACCATGCTGCCATCTGATGCTTTGTCAGAGACCAGATGTACAACCCAAGCTTCAGCAGGTGATCATTTACCCTTCAACTTCCAGAAGTCTTTGTAGTACCTGAGCAGTGAGAAGATTCCTGTCAACCCTGATCCCTTCATTCACACAGCCTCTGGCAGTTATGTTTTCAACTCTGAAATGTTTATTTTTCGATGGAGATGATCATGTGTTTATTTAATTTGTTTTGGTTTGGTTTGGTTTTTTACTTCCTTCTCTGCAAATAAAACTTCAGTCCAGCTCAAAGCTTATTAATATCAAATAGCCTATTTTGCTGGTTTTTGGACCACTTTGCTCATTTGTAGCATGTGTAGAGGGCTTAAGACATCTCCATGAGTGCTTATGACCTGAGCTTGTCTTGGCCAGATATGTAGACGCAGAAGACAAGAGCGTCACATGGATGACAATTCAAATTTAGTGTTGGTTTGCTCAATTCCTTCATGTCTTTCCCTGTAATAGAAGCCCTGGCCCTGAATTTGACAGACAGGCTATCTACATAGTGTAATGGGAGAGAGAAGTACCAAAAAGGCAGGTATCTATGACATTTTGAAATCATGCCAACTGGGTCACTCTGAGACACTTCACAGTCTGGAATACTAAGGCAGTGATGTAGAGGCATCCTCAGAAGCCTAAGTACTGATGTAGAAGTTTCTTCTTGCATTAGACATCAGGGATGAGATTTTTTTTTATACAAGTGCTTTCTTCCTCTAAAGATACAGCTTCATGTCTCTCTTCTACTTAATTGAAGCAGAATTTGATAGGAGTCTTTCTGTGAGAAGATGGGGCATAAAATATATAGGAAAGGGTTTTCTGCTTCTTTGGTCACTCTTTTCCCATGTTTCATCAATCAATATTTACGAGAGCAGGGACTCCAGCCTTCATTTTCCACGTCCCACTCATGATCTGAATCAAAATGGCAGAGACACCTTCTGTAACTGCACTGTTTAATTTCAGGCAAGCAAAGAACACTCTGAGATTGCCTGCTGGAGAAGGCCAAGAAGCATAGCACATGCTGGCATCAGGATTTTGGGTGAGATGCCAACTCAACTCAACTCTGGAAGTGAAAGAGCTTGAAAAATGTAGTGAAGACAGGTTTCTCCATTGACAGGTCATACTTGGGCATGAATTTTGAGGATCATGACTATCAGCTTTGACTGAACCAGCAAATGCCTGTGATTCAGCTAAAAAGTCATTCAGCTTTAAATGCTGGAAGTTAGAGGTTCACATTTTACCTACTTATTTCCTCTCATTTATCACTTTCAGAAGGTCTTCAGAGAGAAAAAACTGCACTCTGGAACTTCTCGGTTCCCTTTGCTGTCTCCAAATTGTGCCTGGTGGAACCAGCCTGTTACTTTTGTATGCTTACCTTGCAGTCTGTGATTCTCACCTTCAGGTTTATCTCTAAGTCCTTTATACAGTTCCTTTTAGTTTCAGTAAAAGTGAAAAAATCGATGTGTGTCTGTGTTGGTTTCTGTGAATGATCTATTTGAAAATAGAAATACACAAATCATCCTAGACCAAATTGTCCATAAAGTAGAGTACCATTGGTGTAAGAGTGGTTAGTGCAATGTGTCTCAAAGGGAGAACAAACATGTCCTATATAGCATTTTATTTGTTTTATGCAAAGTACAAACAATTTATGGAAATGACATTTAACAGGTTATTCAATGTCCAATTATTCACATCTAAAATAATTCCTGAAGTTGAAGAAATAAAACACTTGAATGACTCCATTTAGGAAATCCTTTTGACTCAAGTGCTTTCCTTGAAACAGCAAATCGCTGGATGACTTCAAGCACATATTTAATTGTGCCTTGTAATAAAGAAATGTAATTAGCAATTACTTAGGAATGATGCTTTAAAATACTTAACAGCTACCACAGACATGCATTTATTTAAGAGATTTTGTTTTCTTTTGACTCCTTGTGGTATAAACAAGGTTCCCTTCTGAATGCAGTTCCTTAGGGTGTGCAAAGGTGAGGAGTTTTGTTTGACAGCAGATCACTACTGGCTGTTGGATTCTCTTCTTAGAGGATAAAACTAAGCTTGTAGGAGGGCAGAGCAAGGCACACATTTAACAAGGCTCACAGTGTATTAGTCAAGCACGGAGGCAAGTGCTCTAATAATTTTTTTCTTCTTTTTTTCCTTCCCACCACATGCTGCCATTGCTAGTGACACTTTTGGTGGCACTGACCTGTGTATCACTTCACAGTGGTTTACAATCTTCTGGCAACAGAAACATAGCCAAGGTGGGCAGCTGTCTCTTAAAAATAATAAACATGAAGATAACAGAAGGCTACGTGTCTGCACATTTTTCTTATAATTGCATGTTAATTTGATAGCTTTCAAAGAAAAATGGACTATATAATAGAGGCAAAAACCAGAAGCAGACTAAATTATAAAAGTGGTACTTTTAAAATTTCTTCATTATAAAAGTGTGATTGCATGAAAATACAGTTACGACATTCTATTTAGTGGCAGTGATTAATAAATTTGCTTACTGATTGGAATGTAGATTTATATGGTTCTGTTACCTTAGCTAAGGAATAGAACAATTCTTATGTAAAGCTCCTGATCCATGATGCAGAAATATCATGCTATTTGTATATAGACAACAATGTGCTTATATTATTTCTTTGCCAATACCAAAGAGTTCAGTAGTGTCCAGAGAGTGTTTTCATGTTGTGCAGGCTGGTGTTTCTCTCTGCTGTTGTCTGCTGTTCAGTAGCAGCCTGTATCACACTACACTGGGCACATACATCACACCAGATGAGGCTGCTGAGAAAACACTATAATCTCTTTATAGTGCTGCCCATTTTGATTGAAGGGCTAACTAGGGACTAACATGTGGGCTTACCTGGGGAGGCATTAGTGCTGTCACTAAAGCATGTTCCTTCAATAGCATTGTCCCATTTTTGTCCTATTCACTCATCCTACAAGAAAGCAAACCTGACAGCATCAAGGAAGGGTGGAAAGCAGCTCTCTCTTCCCAATGTTAAAGATTTATTTTCCTCTGTGTTTACAAAATCCCCTGCTACCAAATCTCTCTGTTCTGACCATGGGAATAAACCCTGCCCCTGGGATGACTGAAGGCTTGTTCTAGACCATTAAAAGAGTAAACAAGGGCTGCATTTGCACAGTGCAGGGTAAATCAGCTGTGCAGAGAGCAGAGCAGGGACAGCAAATTATGTAAGAAAAAGATCTTCATGCTGGGACAGGCGTATTCAGGAAAAGAAATGTTATGCAGCTATCTTATATTCTGTTTCCAAAGAGAGGCAATTAGTAGTTCAGCCAAGGCATGAACAATTCAATTTCCACTGTCTGTTTCTATATGGCCACTGAAATGTGTCCTGGGGACCCCATGGAGCTGAGCAAACAGTTTGGCTCCGGAATGTCACAGGGGGAGACACATGGACAATTATGCATCCTGGCACCGGCAACTTCCATTTAGCACTTCTGCTTTACTTTTCACAGATGAAAAGTCCCTCATAGGGATTTCTCCTGGGACAGGCAGGACCTGCACCAAACCGGATACAAACACTGACAGAGGTAAGAGTTTCCTTATTACTGAGCCTGAAGCTTTCCCTTGTGACCTGCTGCTGTCAAAAAAGGCTGGTAAAAGCTTGTTGAGGGGGAAGTACCAAACTGATGGCCAGACCCAGGCACTAAAATGTCCTACTCTGTTTAAAAAAAACCAAAGGGCTCAAGTCACTTGCTGAATTTGAGGCACCCACGGTACTGTCTTCCAGGAGGTGGAATGTGATATGTCACACAAACCTTTCTGGTTTTGTTTGCTACAAGTTGCACCTCAATTCCCCCAAAACAAACAAACAAACAAACCAGAATATAAAAATAAAGTTGTCAAACTACAGTGGCCTTAAGGGGTCAGTCACTACAACTCCTAAGTCCCACCGATTAGATAGGTTATTTAATTTGGAAGCTTGAGAGACTTCAGTTGGTAGGAGAGGGAGACCAATAGAAAGAATTTGATGTAAGTAAAACAAGAGGGGAAACGGTAATGCCCTAAATGTGGAGCAGTATTATAAATGTCTGGGGCAACGCTGGGTTGTGTACATTACTAGAAAAGGATATCTTGAGGGAACAGAGTCCTTTTGAAAGGCATACATCTCAAGGTAAGCCATAAATGGGTGTGGTAGTTCTTTGATTCGTATTTAAGAGCTTTGCAATATAAAATATACCTCGAAGGCTGGGTGTGTACAAGTGTAATCTCTGCAAATGTTGGCAAGACAGTTACTGTTGTCAAGTTTATTCTGGCTTTAGTATGCATAGGTATTTATGAGGACTTAAAAGCAGAACTGTCACATACAAATACCAGGTCATCACTGGCTATGTCAGAGCACAATGACATGATGATTACAGTACTGCTCATGGTCGCAGTTTTTGTCACTTACTTGGTACATTGGTGTCACCAACATACCACAAAGGTAAATTATATTAAAATACTGCTTTCTCTGAGTAACTTTGTAGCAGAACTGTAAAATATAAACCAATTTCACAAAGTTTCCTATTCTGGCTAAACTGTGTGCATAGATCTCTGTTCAAGGGTTTGCAATATGTAGAGACACCTACAGCCCTACGCTTTCCAGTGGTACACTGGAACCTCCCTGCTCTTTCTTAGAGATTTTGTCTGGTAATCATTATAAATGTTGGTTGGTTATTTTCTTTTTGCTTCTAGTCCCAGTTTGCAGCAATCTGCTTCATTTCATGTGGCAGTCCCATCAGATCAGAGAAGGTAAACATTTCTGGATCACAACAGAATTTGAACGGGAATAAGAAAAGTGTAGGAAGCAAGGACCAGCATTCAGTGGTTCCCTGCTCCCTTTCGAGTGGGCACCAGATTAGTGCCTTAGCACAGAGCTGGGATGGGCTGCACAGAGGGGAGCACTTTCCTTCAGATAATAAGGTTTAAGGCCAGCTGTAATAACTGGATTCAGAAAGGTGAACGCTACACAGTATGGAGGTTAAAACTAAGTGGTTTGTAGGTACAATTGCTTCTGTATTGTGTTTCAGGAAGGAGAATCCTGAAGACCATGGCCAGATGCATCTAATCCCAACCTTGCCCTCGTATGGGGCTCAGACAAGTCTTTGGAGAGTAGACGCTGCCTGCAGTGCTGCCATTTTTGGCTGCTTCCTCTGTGATTGGTGGACAGGATCCTGAAGATATGGAGGGTTTTGGTTTTTTTCCTTGAGTGGAGTGTAACTTTATTTAATCAGGGAAATCACATTAGAATTATGCTATGGATGATGTATCCTAGATGGTTAGGTCTTCAATACGTAGAAGAACACTCAGTGAGTCAGCCCTGCAATTTTTGGTGGAGTAGGTCTATTCCGGTGTGTGGGTGTTCACAGAACAATTACGTAAGTGTCAGGGTAACGAGGAACTTTTGACATTTCTGGCAGCTTAACTGAGTTCTTTTCAGTCAAAAATACACTAATTGTTGTTCTCTTGCATTAAACACACATCATTGCCTTAACTGGATTTGGGAGGCTTTTTTTTTTAAGCATCAGTTGTCAGGGCAAGATACTGCAGCAGTTTTATTCTTGAGAGAAGAGGAGATTTTTCACAGTTACAGTGAGACAAACATGAGAACCATTAAATCATATAAGAGGGTGCGAAAGTTGGTATGCCATATGGCTGGAATTTACTATCTAAAGCTAATTACTGCCGCTGAATGCAAGGGCCCATCAGCATTTTCATTACACTCACCCTCAACACCTTGTCTTTTCTTTTTCTAACATTTTTTTATGTTTCCCCGGNCAACTGCTTTTCTACATATATTGCAGAGGGAAAGAAGAACTGGTTTGTCTGCCAAGATCAATATACCAAAGTTCAGTATACCATAGACCAGCTCAGTATCCAAATGACACTTTTAGAAAAGATTTCACTCTGGAGATTAAATATGAAACAAACAAAAACTGGTAACTGTTTTCTTTCTCATTTAATCAAAACTGTGCCTTTGGTACTAAAACCCTGTAGTCCAACTAGTCAATGGATTTTTTTTTTTTTAATCTGGATAAATACGAAATATTTCAAATTATCATAACCTTGATATACTGTCTCTTCTACCTGGAACAATTAATGAGCCAGATCACAGCTCTGAATGATGCTGAGCATCCTGCTGACATGCCTGGACATCTAACAAAGCAGCATTTGTCAGTGGATTTTTGTGAGACAACTAAGGGCTGCAGGATGTTTTTAATCTAAAAAAGTGCACTTCCTGAAGTCAGTCAGAGAGAAGGGCTCTGTTACGTGTTGTGTAGGGTCAGAGGAAGAACAACCTGCCAGCTGTGTTGGTGCTTGTCCACACTCAGTGTATTGGCTGTGTCAGCAAGTCCTTACTGGGGCTAGAAGTATGTAAGGTGAGGATTCCACCAGTGACAGTACGTGGTGAGGAATCACCAAAGAACCTGGGTTCTTTGGGCTCAAACCAATAGAGTTTTGGTCAGGAATTTTTCTAATTAGTGAGGACAACTTCAGCCTAGACGTTCTGTCTTAATGATGTGTACATTATGTGAGGGTAATAATTGGATACAGGGGAGCCTGTGTGTTCAGGGGATGTGTTGTTTACTACTTCTCTTTAAAATAGCAGAATCAAAGTTTGAATCTGAAGTTGCTGCAATCATCCCATTTGCTTCCCCAAAACTTAGAAAATTCTAGAGATCTGCAGTATGAACTGATTGCCTTATATTGCTTGTAGTCTGGTAGACTGAAGGGATTCATTGTTCTAATGTGTGCAGGAGGAATTGCTTAAATCCAATGAGCAAAAACAAAGGAACTCTCAGTGCCTCATATTTCTTCCGCAGGATTTATGCAAAGAGGAAACAAGTCTTCTGCATTGAGAGCTCGAGATGAGAGTGCTCTTCACTTTAGCTTGGTGCCTTCAAGTGCCACCCCTGTTGATTCATGTAGTTACTCAGAGAAAACTGGAGGCAAATAAGCACGAGTTCTTACATTCAAAGAGCTCTCTACACTTGTTTTGGTTTCTAATTTCTTTTAGATTCAGAAACAGACTAATTATTTAAAAACAATTGCTCCCACTCCTTAAAATTCATCGACAACACCTGATTCTTCTGCTATGACAGATGGACAAGAACAATTAGAAATAGGAGAGGTCACCTACCCACATCAATCGGCTTCAGGGCAACTCAGAAATGTACCACAGGGATTTCCTTTGAACCATTTTGTTAGCTGGACTTTTTTATTTACTGAAAACCTACAGAAGTAAATGTTCAGATACATTATTAGTTAGTAAGAGATACATTGTTATGGGAAAATACTGATTATTACCTGTTAATCATCCCTCTCTATTGAGGACATACCATTTGATGCAATCACTTTGAAGCTATTTATCTCATCTGAGTAAAAGTATCAGTGGTGTTACTGCAGATTTTCAAACTAGGTTTAGCTGACATAGCAAGGCAAAAGCAGTGCCTGGAATAGGACTTATGGTGAGTGTTGATTGTCTTTTTGCTCTTAAAAGCAAAGTCTATATTGATTTTGCAACTGAGTCTCTGAAAAAAACATAGTCTATTACTTTAGGAGGTAAATGAGGCCAAAATGGCAGAGAAATTAACCAAAGACTTTTTATTCTCAGAGTTTGGAATTGATCAGTTGTTCTGATCATCCGTTGAGCTAGGTTCAGCACACGGCTTTTAGAAAGAAGGGGAAGATGAACTTCTGACCACAGAGACAGTACAGATGAGATGGGGAAAAACAAGCCAGAAGGATCAGGTCCAGCTGTGGCAAGTTGAGGTCCAACCAGGCATTACAAGTAAGGCAAAGATGATCCCAAAACACCCCCTATGCCAACAGCTGCCCTGTGGATTTGTACAGGTTCAGCCCCGTGTCCCTTGTCTCCTTGCCTCCCAAATTCCCACCTGACCTTCATACTCAGGTCTCCAAAAATGTGACACTGCCACCATTCAGTATGGATAGAAAAGTTTGCCTGTGAGTAATTCCCAGGCATCTGATGCCTGTTGTGAGGCACAGTGATGGGAGGGCTGCATGTATTGGCAAGCAGAGAGCAGCATTTGCTGAGATTGCTTTTGCCTAAGGCCACCCCTTAGAGCAAGAACATGTTTGGGAGCAGTCAGGAAACTTTCTGCTCACTTGGGTTGTGTTATGAATTGTGGCTGAGGACAAGGAGGAAGGAGCACGGTCTGGACAAAATGTGGCTGCCAAACCTGAGAGAACAGCTCCCCGTGAAAAGTGCTGGCTCTGCTCTCTCTGAGAACAGGTTGCCCATCAAGTCTGAACTCTTCTTACCTGCTTGGGGAGAAAGTGCCTTAGCTGACATATTCTTAGACAGAGACTGTTTTCTTTAGCTCTGTAATTAGCCCAGCCAGGCCATTTGTTGAAACTCAAGGTGCCTGTTTTGGTTTCTGCTGCTGAGAGCAGCAGCAGAGACCACCCCATGCTTCTTCATGGGTATGGTCATTTGGAGGAAGAAAGAAATGCTTCTTGAGAAGTGGCAGAGGGGACTTTTTTTTCTGACTCTTTTCTTCCCCTCAGGTCCAAAGAAGAGTTTCTAGGAAGCAATTTATTGTTGTCAGTTTTGGTTTTTTCTAGAAGACAAAGCACTTCTAGGAGCCTACAGTCACTATATACTTGGTAGAGAGAAGATAGGTGTGTCAGGTGTTTCAGAAGATGGATATACCATTTTATTAATTCAAAATTAATTTCCAAGATTGGTATGTCAGAGATTTCCACCAAAGGTTTCCTTAGCACAAGGTGCACGTTTTTCTGAAATTCCGCATATGTTTTCAGGAATGTCATAAGAACATATGGGCTATATTTGCTATGAAGTGGCCCTTGGACCAGGATGAATTTTACCTTCCAAAAATCAACTTCAGCTGAAGCAACTCAAAAACCATGTAAAAAAAAAGAAAGCCCCTCTGTCAGAGACATTTGTGAATGATGGTAAACCATCCATATGGCTAAACAGACTATCTGGGCTCCCCAGCAAGTAGTCACTTAGAGGATGAAAGTAATATTCAGCCTGATCATCTGTTTTGTAACAGGATATTTATCTCAAGCTTTCAAGAATATCATTATTATTGGGGGAGGAGGGGAATGGGCAGTAAAGCAGACTCTGAAATAGATTATCAATGTTCGGAAGCGAATAAGCTGAAGGGAAGGAAACCTGCCTGAACCCCATCACTCACCAGCCCTGCTTTTGCCCAGAAAGAGGGGCTGTAGGGCCATGATAATACAAGGGGAAGGAGGAGGAGGAAATGTTCTCACTGTGGTCAGTTAAGAGTTCAAGGAGACTAAGTGGGGTCTGAAAAATGGCAGGACCCTGAAAGGGAGGGGTAACACATTTAGTGCGTCTGAAGCAAGGACTGGTTAAGACAGGGAATAGAGACAAGTCTGTAAAACCGTGTCTGTAAGCACATCCTTGAGAGCTAATCCAGCTGCCCTGCAGGGAGCCTGGCAGTGCAGGAGGCTGAATCTCTGCTCAGGAACTCTGGTCCAGTTAAGCAAATGACACGGTTCTGACTGATCCTTGCAGAGAGTACGGCTCAGTGGCTGTGGCTGCCTAAAAACCACCTAATTTAAACTCCATTTCTGAATTAAGGAGCATGAAAATTGCAAAGTTTTTGCATCCAGTGGAGACTTCCAGGGGTAGTATTAATAGATTTGGTGAACTGTGCTTCATTGATTTAAAGCACCTGTGCTTCTGAAAGTCCGGATTTTATCAATTTTTTTATCACTTACACAGGAAGCAGTGCTGGGCTTAATGCTATTTATCCAGCTGGACATATTGACTTTGACTTAGGAGATCAAAGCATTTTGGTTAGGGATTGTGTAACATCTTCCTATAAGAACTGTCAGGGGTAAATTTACCAAAGCCTGAAACTGTGATTGATGATTGTTTTGCATGAGTGTTCAGCGTCAGGAAGCACACAATAAACCCTTTCTCTTAATGGAGGTACAGGCTGTGGCCTCTTTAAACATACATATTTTGAAACACATTTCATCACCTCCTTGAACATAACAGTACACAAAACCCTGGAGGTGCACTTGAAGGTGAGCTGTCCCTCAGCTCCAAGGAGGTGACCCAAGATCCTTTTGTATAGTGTAAACCTGGAGCCAGTAAGGAGAGTAAGTTATTTGTCTTGGGGTTTTTTCTTTATTTTCTTGTCCTTTGCCATTGTAATACATTTTCCAATAGGTAAGAGGTTGGAAAGTGCTCCTTCAGGCACTCAGAGGTTCAGTCCTGTGCTCCAGTGAGTCCTCCTTGCAGCACTGGCAGAGAGATCCAGCCCACCCTTGAGGCTACATGAAAGAGACTTGACTTCTTGTCCCAGCACAAGGTGACACATATCAGCTTCTGTGAACCAGCTTCCCCCAACTATTTCTATCTGAGTGGTACTAAATACACTTGTTAAACAGTTTGACATCTTATATCACCAATTACTGAGGGTTTGTTCACATACTTTAACTTTTAAAGGCAAGGCACTGTTCCCCTTCACTAGGGTAAAATGAGGAGAAAGTGCAGAGAGGAGCTGAGCAGGGGATTCTAACTCAGGGGTGCTAGCTGCCCCCTAACAAAGGATACCTTCTACTGCTGGCTGTAAAGGGAAGTATGAATAGTAATCTCCCACCTCTGTCTCATATGAAGCCATGAAAAATATCTATCCCAGCCAAAATGTACATGAAACAACAGTGGTCCCCTCATCACAAGAGGTGCTGTTAGCATGGATGTACTCTTTGAATAGTTGTCCTTAATACAGTAGTAGGGGGCATGTACAGAATTAAAATAGATGAAATATGATAGATGGTTGCTTGAGTTTTTCTCTCAACATAAAATTAAAGCCCAATAAATAACATAGCATTATACTGGCCCTATTGCTGTCTATCAGTGAATTTCAAAGCCATGCAGAGCTTTGATCAGTCTGAAAATTATTGCTGTTGCACAAGATAGTGTTACTCTTTTTTTTTCTCTAGGTGCTCAGATTGCATGCTGGGCTCAAAAGATGGGCCAGCCCTACTATGACCCAGCACATCCTCTGCTGTGCCCTGCTGTGCTCCAGGGCTGAGTGTGGCTGCCAGGGCCCTGCTGGCTGGCACTTACCTGGGATTCAGGCACCTGCAGGCAGCTTGCTCCTGAGCAGCAAGGCATTTTGAGCGATGGTAAAGTTGCTGCTGCCACTGTTTTGTCTGATAGTTGTAGCCTTTGTCCTGAGCGTGCCACAGCCTATGCACAGCTGACCTGTGCTACTGCAGTCCTCAGGGGTCTCCTGTCTTGCAGAAGGAAATGTTCTCTGGGCTTTTCCTTTATTTTCCTTTTTGTTTTTAGCTACAAACAAACACTGAATATTTTGAGTGTGGATTGCATGGCTCAAGGACTCAGGATGATTAAAAGCAGGAGAACCTACAGAGACATCCAGAAATTATTGTTTTTAACAAGACAGGAACTTTGTCTGAAAACAGGATGACCTGCTGCAAAAGACGCCAACAAATCCCTGTAGAGCTTTAGAAAAAACAAGCAGGCGCCTGAGTGTGCTTTAAAAAAAAAAAAAAATCCTGCCTAGTAATAAAAAGGGATGTGAGGGTAAACAGGAAAAGAGCACTCCACACTGTGAGCAGCCCAGAGGAGGAGAGGCTGGGAAGAGCACTGATCTGAAAATCTGATATGGAAACTAAAGGGAAAGATTTCTTATTATTCCTCAGAACAAATTCCCTGTAAAAGCCTCAATGTAGCTTTGAGTGGCTCCTGCCCACTAGTTCCTGTGTGCCTTTGTTCTGGTACTACAGAGGGTGTGGTAGGGTAGCACATGACCTGCAGGTTCTGTTGGCTGGATTCCATGGCTTTAAAGAAGTGTTGGGTCTGACTTGCTTGAAATACAGGCTTAAGAGACAGTTCTACTGCATAAATGTATTCCCTGACAATGAAGTGACTGCAGTTCTGCGCACCTGTGCAGCTATACTGCAGTACAACTCACTTTTCTGATTTCAGTGTGAATCTCATGACATATGTTGTTTTCTGCTAAGCCCTAGCTCCTCAAGTTTTGCAGTTTCATGACAGTCTCACTTTTCTTGAATCTGAATCCAGTCTTTCTAGCCTTCATGTCTAAGAAAGAATCTTGAAATCAAAGGCAGCGTAGCATAATGCGTAAAACAAAACCTCTACTATTGTTACGTTTTGAATGGTGATTTTTAAAATCAAATACTACTTTGAGAAATTAGTATATTGGTATTGAGGCTTGATCACATTAGCTCTTCTGCTTTTTGGAAGAATTTTCAGACTCAAGTACTACAAACTCAAGCAGGTTTTCCATTGGAACCGGCATGCTTTCAGTGAGACACCTATATTGATAAAGGGGATGGGATAGTTATACAGCAACAGATACAGGCCCAGGTATACCAGAATCATAGGATGGGTTGAGTTGGAATCGGCCTTAAATATAATCTAGTTTCAATATCCATGGGTAGAGATGTCACCCACTAGATTAGGTTGCCCAGGGCGCCATCCAACTTGGTCAACTTGCAGGGTTATCCACAATTTCTCTGGGCAACCTGTTCCAGTGCATCACCACCCATTGAGTAAAGAATTTCTTCCTCATATCTGATGTAAATCTCTCCTCTTTTAGTTTAAAGCTGTTTCCCCTGGTCCTATCACTATCTGTCCATATAAAAAGTCACTCTCCCTCCTTTTTATAAGCTCCTGGCCACAATGAATGCCAAAATTCTTTGCAACAAGTTTCTGCTGCTCCAAAGTCAAACACTTCCTCAGAACTGAAATAATACCTTAGTGGCCAAAGGGGAATTCAGCGGGACATAAAATACATTGACAGTAAAAGATTCATTTTATCAAATGTAGGCCCCAGTACCTACTAAAATGCAGGTGAGTGGTTTGGCTGGTGCCCATGGTTTGGCTTTGCACTGGGGCTGTTGGGATGGAAGTCACTCCTCTCTGAGCACCAGAGAGTTGGCAGAGTCAGCTTGTGCTCCTACCATCACTGAAAAAGCACAGCTTTTCTCTTTCATTGGGTCCTTTGGACAATACAGCAATTCAGACAAATGCCTATGACCTTGCAGGCACTGATGGGAGCTACAGAGAGGATCACCTGCCCTGGATGCAGCCCGAAATACCCGGTGATGGATATTAGATCCTCTGGCACTCCTTTGTCTCCCAGCCCTGGCCTGGGAGTGCCTCCACGTTCCTCTGCTCAAGGATGTCTTCCAGAGAGGCTCCAGCCTTTCTGAGTGGCAGGGAGCAGGGAAGCAACACTTGTTTGTGAGCTTTTCTGATAATGGAAAATACATTAGTCTCCACCCTTTTCTGGGTATTGCTTTAAGGCAGACAAAGAGCAGCTTCTCCTTGCCCTGGAGCGGAAGAGGTGCAGAAGTGCTCAGCGCAGGGGCTGCCCTGAAGCTGGGCACCTCGGACTGGGGGCTGCCCTGCAGCTGGTCACAGGGATGGCAGCTGTCCCTGCACATCTTCATCCCTGTGGCTGATGCCAAACACCTCCTGCTCTGCAGCTGTTTGGTTTAAATTTGCAGTTGGTTCACCTGCAGCATTTGGTTTTGCAGCGGCTTTCTCAGGCAGCCTAGTACCTTGGGCAGGGGTTTTTATCCACTCACTTTTTTATTATGTAATGGACTTGTGTTTTTTCTTTGCTTTAGTATAAATGAAAGGTGGTTTGCTACTCTTAATGTATATAGCTACCTGTAGACCAAACACTTATCTGTAACCTGCACCCTCCAGCACTCCACTACTTGAGACTGAGTTACATAGTAAAAACTATGATCAGAGGAATTTCCAATTTCCAAGAAATGAAATTAAAGCCAAACAAATTTTTATCTCCTCAAAATGAATAGAAATACCAGCTGCTTAGTCCACTGATTACCTCATTATTTGATACTCATACGCATGCTCACAGGAACACAGCTATAGCAGCATGCTTCAGTTTGCTTCCTCTAACTTCCAAATTCACAATGAATACAGAATACAAAAACCTACTTCCAGGGCTTAGATGAGCATGTCTGTGTAAGGATTTTAAGAATTTTTTTCTTACAAGATATTCTTGTCCTCCTCAGACAAGTGGAGGCATGATATCATTTGTATTGGCCTAAGAAAAAATAATTTTAAGTAGAAATGATAGCATATCATGGTGACACATGGTGATAACTTGATTTACAAATGATTGTAAAATAAGT
Organism: Buphagus erythrorhynchus; assembly: GCA_013400855.1. Classification (NCBI taxonomy): domain Eukaryota; kingdom Metazoa; phylum Chordata; class Aves; order Passeriformes; family Sturnidae; genus Buphagus; species Buphagus erythrorhynchus. The sequence goes on from VZTT01075849.1 coordinate 20,823, forward strand.
GTGCAAGATACTGAACTACATCACTGGGGGGAAAAAAATTTAATTCCTTCTCCACAAGCAGGAGATACTTAAACTCTGCTCTAAAATGAATCTGAATTTAGTATGATATCCCAGGTTCCAAATTCAACTCAAAAATTTCCAAAAGAGCACAGCAGAAGCAGCATCACTGAAGATCTAACATGGCAAAAGATCTCTCATTTCTGTTAAAAAAAGGTGAGTTCAGGGCAGCTACTTAGCTTTCTGCATTTTTTTTCCCATAGCTCTGTCCTAAGTAAGACCTAGTCATGACTTTTGTTTGTCACTTTTTATTTGAAAAGTGGATGTTATGAGCTTTTTTTTCCCTGGTGTTTGCATCTGAGGACATTTTAACTCTGCAAATGAGTGGTTCATCTCAGCCCCTTAGAAGGGAGTCATAGAAGACTAATGCCATTAATGCAGGATAATTTTTAGGCTATTCATTCTTTAATAGGCTACAAAGTAATTGGCTATTTTGGTGCTGCCCAGCAGGGTTTCTGGCTTGGCCCAGTGTTTCTCCCCCAATGGCTGTCATGCCTGCACCCCACAAATGCTTGGAAGCACGACTTTCTTCACTGACCAAAAAAAAGCCATTCAAACCAGCCATTTTACTGTAAAGAAAGCTCACTGTTTTGGGTAGTGAAAACACAGCCTCGTTGCAATGTCACCCTCTCCCCAGGGGGACAATGCCATTGCAGGAGCCAGCCAGGCAGCAGGAAGGTGGTGCTGGTCACAGAGAGGAGCAGCCCTATGCAGGCTCCATGCAGGGGACAGTGGTGGCTCCTACCTGAGCTGTCTGTGGGAAGGCAGCTGCTGAGGAGAAGACAGCAGGGAACAGAGCAAGAGGGAGGCAGTCTGTCATTAAGGTTTGGAGAAAAAGGGGCTATTTGAGCAATAGGACAAGGCTGGCAGGGACCTCTGGAGACCATCCAGTCCATGTCCTGTGCTCAGAGCAGGGTCAGCCAGAGCAGGATGCCCCGAGCCAGCTTCTGCACCTTTAGGTCTCAGTCTGAAGTTGGAAGCCTTGAAGGAGAAGTTTGGCATAGCACAGCTACTGCCAGACACGTGCTGAGAGGTTCTGAGCTACGTGGGATAATGCTCTAAACAGATCATTTCAATGAAGTTCTTTTTCTTTGTATTCCAATCAATCACATATTATCTTTTTCTTCTTGCTCCAGATATTGTTTTGCATCATCCTTGCCATATGGAAGAAAGGAATGGTGCTGTTCTGATCTGCTGCCATAAAAATATGAAATGCTGTTTGTGTGATCTTTAGGGTAGATTAAAACTGGGAATTCCCACTTTAAGGGGATTTTCAACATGTTGAATTTTATTTTCCTTTTAATCTAGCAAGCTACAGTAGTGTCAAGTTTTCCTAAAAATTAGAAGTCTCATCAGAAATGGATTTGTATAATATATGTTTTATTAGTCTTTATAAAAACTGCTTCAAATTAAGACGTTAGCTGTGGTTACTGCGCTAGAGAGAGAGAGAGCAATGACAGCAACACACACAGACCTCCTTAGAGAAAAGAAGGCATTTATTGAGAGCACGATTCGTACTTTTATAGTATCTTCCGAAGAACCAAGACAAGACAGTAGCTCATTGGATAATCGAGAAAACGCCTCTGGGACAGCACTTCAGAATGAGTCCCATGGTTGGCACCAGGTGTTAATCTAATGTTATTAATTCCATTCTATTTTGACCAAATTATCATCCTGGGAGAAAGCCTCCCTACCGAAGCTGACACGTTATCGACTTGGGAAAGAAGCTGAGAGAATCAGGAGAAGCTCCAGCCTGGGAATGATTTTCCTGGCTGTAATTTTCCTAGATCTCTAACAGTGTGTCCACAGTTAGCTGATTATTTCCTTTTATTATTTTAGATATTTCAATTTACAAAAGTCAAATTTTATTTTTTTGGTCATCTAGATGCTGAAAATATTCAGTGAGGAAAGAGTCTCAGAGACAGCATTACTGAACTGACTCTGAAGTCCTCCTGGACTTCTGGGAACAGAACATGACAAGAATACAAGTGCTTTTAGCAAATCCAACACTGAAAGATGTTATTTAGCACAAGGAGTTAAAAAAGCAATACTGTGTAGATGGGAGCTGTGGGTAAGCACCTCTCCAGTGACACATATCATCTGTTCTATGGTTTAGTGGTGAGCAGTGGTTCTGGGTTAATTGTTGGACTCGATGATCTTAGAGGTCTTTTCCAACCTCAATGATTCTATGATCAGCTGCATCTGAGTTGTGAGGTGTGGTGATGGAGGAGCCATTGCAAGGGTTACTATGCTGTCTGCTTGCATTTTAACATTATAAAATGGCATACGGATTTCCTTTGCTGAAGGATTTCCTTTGCTACTCCTGGAAATGGGAATGATACAGGTTATACCTACTTCCCACAGAGGGCTTAGGTATCAGTGTCCTACCTTCCCAGTACTCTGGTTTCTGAAGAAATGGGGTGGCTGTGGTGGCAGTGAGCTAGTGGTCCCCGGGCAGGTTCTCTGCTCCAGGTAAAAAATCATTTTGGAACTGGGCCAAAGCACAACCTAGTGAGCTGGCACTTCAGTGGCTTGAAGAAGAACTGGCCTGGGTGTGTGGTTCATGGTCCAATGGAGCCACACTGGAGACAGCCTGGGTCTCTCTTTTCTGTCTCAGGAGGTGATACTCTCATGTCCCAGCCAGCTCTGTGCGAGCTGATGGGTTTGGGCTCAGCCCCATGGGGACACAGCCATCCTACTTCTTGCTTCATCTCTGGCAGCAGTACAGGCATGGCTGTGCTGTGCTTCCTACAAGCCAGGAACCCTGGCTGCTTTAAGCCATCATCCCAATGGCACTGTTTGTCCCCCAGACAGCTCAGCAGCCTGGACACTGGGGTGGAAACAGATTTGAGACCAGCTCAATGACCAGAGTCATCATTATATCCCTGTAAGAGTTAGACAAATTTGTTTTTCTTACAGGGGCACTTAGAGTACAGGGGAGATTGGACTTTGCATCACTGCATTGACAGGCTGTGGCCTGTACTGTGTCAGCCCAGCCCCACATGGGGATGGATTCTTACCCTTCCCATCTTCATTTCTTAATCAGACAGAAGCAAAGCTGCAAAGCAAAATATAAAATTATTTATTAGGATATATTATACCTGTACTTAAAAAAAATGCAGCAAAACTACAAATAGCACAGAACTTTATCCCCATGTATTTTGGGTAAGATTTTATGGTAGCACAGGAACAGTTTCTGTTCTGCACATAGAGGGTGCATCATATGGCCTTTCATGGTACAAAATTCAGAGCATTTTCAAGGTTTGTTGGTAGTGTAAATGGCAAGATACTGTGGACTAGATGAAGTGATGCTGCCACAAGTGGGAAACGATACATGAGGAGGAAACGACAGCTCTCAGAGTGCAGATGGATGCACTCCACTGCAGCACAGGACAGCTGTATTTTGTTCAGTCCAAAATTGCTGGTAAGTCATCCAGAGTCACTGCTGAATGAAATAAACTGATGAATGAAATGAACTGATTACTAAAGCACTTTCTCTAGTCCTTTTCTCATAGTCTGAATCTGTACATCATAGCTCCAGGTTAAATCATATGTGTTAGGAATGAACATAAATTAAGTACAGAGCTCAGAAGTGCAGATGACTGGGGAATCATATGTCAATGAGATTAAAATTTCCTCCCAAATGCAAGTGGACTATTTAAAGCGGAGAATTTTCCTTGGGGGAAAGGCCATTTCTGAGGGTTTTTTTCCATTGTTTTTCAGCATCATTTCAGGGCAGTCAAGTAAGCCAAACTATGAGGAACAGGGCAATATCATCTGTGAGTGATGCAAAAGCAGCTGGAGAAGGAGAGTAAGACAATCAAGGATTAGTTGCTGCAGCATTTTGGCAGGGTATTGAGCTATCTCTCAAAGACAACCAAGCAATGTTCAACTGGAGTTGAGAGATGCTGCATGGGGGACAGGAAACTGGGGTGGATTCTCTTTCCCAGAAATGATCCTCTGGTAAAAGAGGACCAATAGCTATGAGGAGAAAAGAAATAAAAGGAGAAGTGAAGAATATTCTCAGTAAGGGACAGAAAATGCCAGGCTTTTTTATGGCCCACTGACCCCCTTGCCAAGCAGCTGTGTCCTACTGCAGAAGGATAATCCTGGACAGAGAACAGCCAGCCATGGAAGGCATTTCCAGAGTAGGGTATATATGATGCCAGTACTTCATCTCCAGGCCTTGGTGGAGGAAAAGAAGCATAGAGTGTCCTGACGGGTAGAAGCAGGCATGGATGGGATGTTCTTTCATCATACTTTTTAATGGTGTGGCACTTGGGCTGAACATGTTCATTTGTATTGCATTGCACCGTGTGTGAATGCTTAGCAGACATTGGCAGGTATCTGAAATCAATTAATGGAGATCAGGAGCAGAATGACCTAAATGTGATCACAAATAAGCTTTAGTATTGCACTGCAGGACAGTAACTCCCACACTGAAGCAAAGAAGAGGTTTGAATGTGTGGGCTCTGGCTTCATGCACTGTGGCAAGGACCTACACACCGATGTTTATAAAACAACCTAAAGAGTGTCTGCCAATAGCACTGGGGCTCAGCAAGGCTGACTAGCTCCCCAACACATTGCATTTCAATTTTGGGAGTGAAGGACATGAACTGGGCTTGGGCCAACCAGCAGCAGTTCAAACCTTGTCAGTTGTGCCAGGCTACACACCTGTGAAGACTTAGCTTGAGCAAAGTACTGCACTGGGGCTACCACAGCCTGGGCAGCCTTTACTGGTGGGACTTTCTGAGGAGAGTGGAAAAATACTAAGCTGGACAAGCATGGTAAGCAAGGAGGAGAGATTGAAGACTATTCTGTAAAGAACCCAACTATGGCAAAGTGCCTGGAAACAAGTCTCCTGAGGGCAAACTGTTGCACGTGAAATGCTGTGCTATGATAGCGAGCTGAAGAAGAAATTATTATTGACTTTGCAGGTGAATGACTAAAGTGCCAGCATGAGAAAATGAGCCCTTGGTTTGCCATAGAAGTGTTTGTTAAGCTTTCATATGTTGAGCAACAGGAATGTAAAACCTCTTTCAGTGTGGTGACAAGAGGCATCAGAGAAGTAGGAGTACTCATCTGAATTAAAAATCAACTTTTGCTAGACTGGCGTTCCTGGCAGGTTACACCTGCTTCCCACCCCATGCCTTGCTGCCACTCTGTCTGGAGCAATGTGCTCTTAACAATAGCTGGTGGCTGGAAGGTACAGCGTGTGCTGCATGCTCATTTCCCCTTCCTCCCACCCTGATTGTTATTGCAGCAGTCGGGAGCAAGAAGGGCTCTTTAACACCATTAAGCTGTGAGAAACTGTGACAATGAGGACCTGACTTCATGCAATATGAAGTTGAAGAAAAATATTTAAAGAGAGAAGATGCCTTCCTGTAAGTACTTTGTACTGTAAAGTGTATGTATATACACAAATAATCACATGCACATGCATCCGGGAGGAGGCGTGTCTGTGGGGGGAAATCCTGCCTGCACCACTCCGTGAACAAATTCCCACTGACCTTGGCAGAGCAAAGCTTTGGCAGCTCTCTGTGCATGTGGGACCCTGTGCAAGCGCTCAGGCAGGCACACTGAGCACTTTACTCACTGTGGTACTGGGGATGGCACCTGGGCCACACTGGCAGTGCACTGAAATACAGCTGGGGCAGGAGCACCTGCCCTCAGACCAAGCTCCACTCTACATGGCCCTGCTGGCACAGCTTCCTGCCTGACAGTGACCTGACAGCTCTGCCAGAGAGTGACCTTGCCCACCTTCAGGGCATGGGGGTCTTTGTTTGTCTTTGTTTGGTTTTGGCTTGGGGACCTTTTCTTTGGGTTTTGTTTTTTTCCCCTTGTAGTCTGTCTTTTGATATGTGCTCAGATTAATCTAAAAGTTGGTGAACTGCCTTCATTTAGTCTGTTCCCAAAATGGGTAGAATAGTTTTGAGGGTCAATAAGAAAGGCCAACAAGCCCTTAGATAACCCTGACACTACATTCACTGATTTCATCTAGCTTATTTTAGCCTTGGATCTGCCTTTGGGGAGGCAGAAATTCAAGAAACCTACAACTGACTTCAGTAGTTACTGTCTTGAAAACTACTATTTTAAGGTTGATTATAATTCTGTTCCAGTGAATTTTTTTCAACCGTTTTGAATTTGTGCAGCTCTAAGCATCTTTCAGTGATAATATAGATGGAAATTTAAGATACTAGCATAATGAATATAAATCTAGGTTTCCTTAGGTACTATTTGGAGATCCATTAAAAGCAATTTAGGGCACCAAGGCTTAAAGAACTGCTCTAGTATGTTTAGCTACAGTGTGCCAAAACTTAAGTGGCTATTTTCACCTCAATCCCTGCATGCAGTGAGCCAGCCACCTGATTTTAGTAACAGAAAACGATTGTTCATAACTATCACTTTCTAATAGCTAGATTCTCATTTTTTTGTCCTTCTCTTGCACCACAAGTATCTCAAACCAGCATTACCATGTGTGACAAGCATTTAGCAGCCACCTTCATCCTGAATGCACACTCCAGCTCTTGGAGCATGGAATTAGGTGGCTCCCAAAATCAGAGATGTTATTCCTGCAGGAAAGCATTATGTATCCATGTCTGGGACCAGATCTGGGGCAGTATGCCAAGCTCTTTTGAGAATTTGGCCTAAACTGTAATTACCATGACTGATGGCTGCCCGCTGCTGAAAATCTGCTGCAATGTTACGGGTGCTGAACCTTCGGACAATCCCAAGATAAAGGCCAGCCAGTCAGTGCAGTGCTGCCTTGGTTTGAGGGTGACATGAAGGACAGCAGAACAGGTACCAGAGCTGCATGTAAGGAAAGCAAAAATGTGTTCAGAGTAAGAGACATTGTTTGTTCAAGATTCCAAGTATCTGGTGAAATCAAACCCAAACAGGAGTATTGCTGAAAAATGTCAAGCATACCCATTTTTGTGTAACAAGTATAAAGTACTAAATCACTTCCACAACAATCTGAGGTAACTTTAAGACTAGCATGTCCTCAGTTCCTGTGGAAGAGCTTTGAACCAAGAACCTTCCAGTTGCTCTAGGCAAATGCATCCACACTTCCATGGGGAGCTGTGTTCCCTTGGCCATGCTCTGCATTTCACTGAAAAGCTGGGAACACTGCAAGCTGATGAAGAAGAAAAACTGCTGAACTGCTTTAGAGCTCTTAGTGGGTGAAATTCATTACAATTTATCAATTTTTTCCATTCTTTTTAAAGATGTGTATGAACTACTTCAGAATGTCATTATCATCTAGTTTTTAATTTTTTTTTCATATTCTATACACCCTCCCCTTGGCACACTCTATATAGGGAAGTTTGTACAGGATAACACATAAAGGATTGTGGTAACCTCTATAAAGATGTAAATTGCAGACATTGCCACAGTACCTACAAACTATATTCTATAAAATTTACCTTCAGACAGTGATGTCAGCTGCCCCCAAGCATGTCTGGATGACCCCACATGTGTTAGCAATACACTGCAATGACACACATATGTTCCCACACGCCCATCCCTGCACTGGAGGCACAGGTTTCTTTGTTCAGAATCATATTATGCATGTGTTTGTTATTCATGTTTCTGCTTCCCCAGCTTTCCTTTGATGTAAATTTAATACTTTTTCTTTTTTTCCCCTGTCATGATTTGAAACAGAAACCCTGGGACAATAGTAGCATCAGATATTGGATATATGGAAAAACATTAGGCAGCGTGTTATACTTTTTCTGCAAGTTTAAGCCATAATAAAAAATACATATTTCTCAGAAGAAAAATAATAGGCTTGATATTTTTCCAGGAGCTACAGACTTAGAGTTTGAGTCAGGCTGTGATGCCATGGCACTGAGCTGGCCAAAGTCTTTTGCAGGGCGTTTGTGTCAGGGGTGCCAGGAGGAGACTGGTCACCTACAGCACTGTTAGAGATAATTCATTTGAAGTGGGCATTAGCTTGTAAGTCCCTTGCAAATCCTATACTGTGCCATACACAGTTCTGGAAAATGAATGGAAAGACTTATGTGAAGGTTGAGAAAGATGCTTAGCCTTAAGCTTTGTATTCCTCTATCAATGTTTCTGAGCACACCTTCACCTGTTATTAGCTTTCACAGTGTATGAAGATCATGCTACACTGTGCTTAACCTTTAAACAAAATTTCTGTGATTGCTGGCCCTGGTTCCCAAAGTGACTGTGAGAAACGAACAGGACAGATGGAAGAAGCCTTTCCCAGTGGATGCTACAGAATATTTCTGTAATGATTTAAAGCCATGTTAAACAATAGCTTGTTCACATTTAAATGCAGAGCATCCTAAGGTGCTGCATGAGACAAGGGAGAGAGCTGAAATTGCTTTTGTGGTGATGCTGGGCACAATTAAAGGCTTATGTCTGAATCTTACATCTATCAAACTGCTGTACAACAAGGGAAATAGCTCCCTAAGTAGCTTTTAACAAAACACTAAATATACTATCATAACAATAAAACCTAACTATCCAGCTGCTGGTGAATTATGTACATGTGGTACTGTGTCCATCATGTCTCCTCTCCCCCCTTTTAATCCAAACCTTTCTGCTGCTGGAGAATAGCAAAGGTCCTCCAAGGAGCAGCTGAAAAGTTTAATAAAAGTAAGTTAGAGCTGCTTAATCTGTTTTTGTGATCTGGCTGCACTTTTTCTGAAAATCATGATTGTTCCTTTGGCAAAGTTCAGTGCAAAATAAGAGCTTTTAGTGTGGCCCCAAAAGAGGGTAGAAAAAAGCCAGTTGCTGTCTTCTCTTTTGACATGGCAAATAAAGGCAAATGTGTGAAGGTATTAGAGCCCCACTGCAGAGCAGGAAGATGAAAACAAATGACACCATGCCATATGCCCGTAATCCCAATTAAAATGCATTCAAATTCATTTCTCTTCTCCTCAGCTTCCCTTTTCCACACCAGTGAACAAGCATGTTTGACAACAGAGTGTGGGAATTTCTAGTTCACTGAGCAGGTTTCCTTTCTCTTTGCCCCTGCATCTACCTGAGGCTGCAGCTCCAAACCCTCACCATGTGCTTTAAAGCAAGCCCTGTCTCCCCTCACCACACAGCCAGGCATTGCACGCATTGCCAGGGACTCCAAGGGAGCAAATCAGGAAGCAACACACACAGATTGAGGTTAAACGTTCTCAGTGGCCATGCTGGCCTTTGTAAAAAATCAAAGCTTTTAGGCTCCCTGATAACGCTGTGCTTAACTCAGCACTTCTCCCAGCTATGGAGCTTCCTGTGCTTGAGCAATACAGCAGGAGAAGCATTGAGAAGGTGAGCAGGACCTTCTGCCTTCAACAGGCATGGAGAAGCAGGCACAGCAGCCAAGGTGAGACCTCAGTGCCACTGTTGAAGAAGGGGGCAGGGTGAAAATGCTACAGGGTGTTTAGAAGACTGGAAAATACCTTGGAGTCAGTGGGGACATGAATACATGAGAGGAAGGCAGTATGAGCTACTTATTAGAGCCTGAATGGATAGAGGCAGGGAGAGAATGTTAGTGTGGCAAATCAATCTGCAAGCACCAAAGTTATTTTGAAAAATGCAAAAGGATGTACTTGCCATTATAAAATCAAATAAGAAGAGCAACAAATAAACATGGTTTATGAGTCATAAAACCATTGTTAGATAGAGAGCAGAATCCTTCTCTCAGGCAGAACAGGCAACTTCATCTGCAGCTTTCCTCATTCCTTTACTTTTCACAAAGTCCTTCCTTGTCCTCTTCATCTTCCCATTGACATAAAAGCTATTGACTGGACCTATAAGCACAGTATTGCTCTTCCTTGTCTCTCGATTTAAACTCTGCTGCTTTCTCCTTTGTGGGGTATCTCAGATCTCAATGAGAATTCAAGACACTTCCTTATAAGTTTGCAGTCTCCAAGTTTTGGGTTTTACATCCCCCTCCTTGCCAGCCTTTTCAGATCTCCATCCCACTTCTTCCCACACAGAGTACAGCTGCCAGGCTGATGATACAGATGCAGAGATAAAATTCAGTTCTCAAAAGTTGGCTTAGTAAAAGGATCTAAACATACACTTCCAGATAGTTTTCTGTTTATGCATTTTCTTTATGCTTTTAGATTCACTGCATTGATCTTTGCCTCTTGAATAGGTGAAGAAATCAAAAACACAAGCAGGGTGTTAACCTCCATGCTCACTCACGCTACAGGGAAAGTGAGCAGTTGGGGAAAATACCAAGCAAGTGGCTCAAAAGTTGTTTAGTCAAGCAAGAGACTGCTCTGCAAAATGCAAGGAAACAGGATCTAACAGACCAGAGCCATTTCTTCTCTTTGCCCCAAGCCTGACTTCTCCCAATAATAATAATATCTCCTCAGTCTTCTCCAGACTTCTCAGTGTCTTGTTCAGTTCCGAGGCACTCTGTGTTTCTCAGATCTACTCTTTCATCTCTTTACCCCAGTCTCATCTCCATGCTGAGCTTGTCTTGGTCCCACTGTATTCACATTGGGTCTGGCCTGGCTCATTTGCTGTGGCAGCTTTCAGTGAACTGCCCACCTGTGCCCTCAGAAGAAATGTCTCCTGCACCAGTTATTTCCCATCAGCTGCCTTTACGCTTTCTGATGCCATAAAAGGCTTCAGCAAAGGTCTGTAGGGGGAGGTCACGTGTATTTTATTCTTTAAAAAGGCACAGAATTTCTAGAAAATTTCATCCTGAAAAGGATACCTAGCATGGAAAATTTCATTCAAATGTTGGGAGATGTGTGAAACAGCCTCTTAGAAGAAGAAATGCAGGAAAGGAGGGCTATTTGTGGCACACCAAGTCTATGATTGAAAAAATTATATGAGCTCTTGTGCACTGCTTTCCTAACCAGGAGTAAGAGCTCCCAAATGAGTTAAGTAATTCTCTATTTCAAGCCATATTAGCGCTGTATGAACTGTAATATTTACTTAAAGTTTTCTTACAGACAATGTCCTGATTCAACTGGATTTCATAGCTGCTGCAAACAATGTCATTACTATACAACTTATTACACCATGACAGCTGGCAGAAGTGAGCTTGGAAATTCACAAGCAACTTTGAAAATGTGCCTGCACTTCTAACTCTGTCACTCACCATAACTTCTTAATGGCTGCTTGGACAGGCTTCTACTGAACAGACTACTACATTGGTACTGATGCTTCAGGCCAATGGAAAGAAGCACGTGAACATGGGGAAGGTTTCTCCTGGCATATGCTGAAGTTAAGCCCGTGGCCACTCTTTGCTGTGTGACTGTGAAGACCATGCTGGCTCTGTCATGTGAGGTAACCATGAGAGAAATCTGCAAGAAGGCACAACATTTTGAGGTTGCCTCACGATATTCAGGGTCTGACAGGCCTATTGTTTATACTGCATTAATACCAAACTGATGCTTTTGGGAAACTCCACCCTTGAGTGATCCAGAAAACTTCCTGATATGCCCAACATGACTTCAGCCACGTGCAGTAATTGTAAGGCTGCACAGTATTTTTTCAGAGGAAAAGGACAGGAGAGAGGAGAGGATGAAAACACAGAGCAGAAGAGATAAGCAAAGAACTGATGGGTTACAGAAGGACGGACAATATAGGCATGACAAATATTAGTGCAGGAGGCAGAGCTTGTCGGTCTATTTGTGAAGACTGTGCAACCAAATTATCAGAGGCTGCATTTCAGCAGAATGGGGTTCGTATTTTTCCTCTCCCTATGTCTCTCTCTGTCTGCATTCAGCCTCTACTGACATGGTTTCTTCCTCTTACAGCCTGAAAACTTGAAGCCTCTTCTCTTTGGAAGTGTCAGGACATTTCAACATTGCCTAGAAAATTACACTGGAGCACATCACTTTCCCAATTTTTTTCTATAGCTCCTGGTCATGCTGTGACAGCAATACAAGGCTGATCTTGTTGGCTGTGCCAGCCTCTTGAGCAATCCACTTTTGGATATAATGGGTCGCTGATTGAGAAACCGAAACTAAAACTAAGAGGTCTGGAAAAAATGAGATACTCTAATGCTTAAAGAGAATATTAAAATGATGTTTGCAGCTGGATTTTGTTGTTTGGTAACACCAAGACCAAGCCAATTTCAGAGGTTAAATCACTAGATCTTCTTGATGTTGGCCAGATACTTCTTCTCAGTCAAATGCTTTTTAAAACCAAGTTAACCCATGTACACAGACACAATTAACATACTGATGCTCATAGACTGAAGTTAAAAAACAAGTATAGGATGTTGTTAGAGGTTAAGAGTTTGGAGTACAAAGGCAGATAAAGGTGACTGCCTATGACATGAGCCCTGAGGGGGAGGGGAAGTTATCTGCCTTCCACTGCTTGCTTCATCCATTGAGCCCCGGATCCAGCACATGCCTGCACAAGACCCTGTCCTCAGATTACTCCACATTAAAGAGAAAGAATGAAACATTACTCCCAGGTAATTCAGACTGAAGTGCAGAGAAATATCTCTGTCTCCAAGGGAAGATGGAGCAGATAAACCAGGGAGCAGCAGCCAAACCACAAGCAGCTGGCCATCGAGGTGGCTTTCTAGAATATATCTCTGTGTCTAAGATCCCAAGAAACCACCTCATGTCCACAATTCCAGCAGCCAGAGTGATCAGAAGACAGTCAGTCTCTGTCCCAGAAACTGGCCTGGAAGAAGTGAGTGAAGGAGACAGTGCTGAAGGGCACTGCTAACATGGAGAAATCACAAGGCAATTGGGCATTTTAGAAAATAGAACAGACAATACCTGGCACTAGGAGGTCTCCTGAAAATGCTCAGAAACGAAGCTCAGTATGATATGAACAATATTTCACTTCCAAGGCAGTTTAACTGCAGCAGCTTCTCAGGAAGGGAGGAAAGCAGCCCTGGGTCTCTCACATAATAAAACATGGGATTGGGCTATGCAAGGTCCTTACTATTCAAAATGTCTAATTCAGGACTATCAGAAAAAGCCAAGCAGAGCCAGGGTGTATTTCTGTCAAGACCTTTTCCCTCTAACTGAAAAAATAAAATAAAATAAAAAANGAAGAATGAGAATGACAGGTTCAGTCCAGAGCCATCCTGGAGCCATGGAGCCTGGAGAGCTGCCAGGCAAGCTGGCAGGAAGTCAGGCGGGCTTGTGATGGAAACCTGCCCTGTGTTCATCGGAAGTTCATTCAGAGACGCTTCTGCAAAACATTTTGCTTACGACAAATCGGCATTCTCTGACAAAAACCTGGGCTGATGGAAACCTCCCAGCCCCTGTTCCTGATGGCATAATCGTTCCTTACATAATAAAAAAGAAAAAAAAAAAGAAGGAAGAGGAAAGAAATTGGGTGTGTCATAGCTAATGTTAACAAGCTACATTATACAGTTTTCTAAGTGACTCCTTATATGGAGCAAATCTCAAAAATGAGCTCTCAAGCACTTCAGTATGATCTTCCACAAATGCTGAAAGCTCAGCTTTGTTACCCTACAATATACACAAACATAGAAGTAATGGTAAGATTTTTTGTGAAGATGGAGCAATTTTATTGTATCCATCATCTTTCCTTTTTGGATGGCATTTTTCAGCTATTACACTTTGTTAGTTATTAATTCCTCCTTGTTCCTACCAAGTCCATTAGATAGGAAAATATTGATAACTTCTCCTCCAAACAGATTCTGTAACAAGGGCATAACTCTCTCACTTTGAAATTACTAACTAGAGAATTTAGAGAAAAGAGAGAAATGTAGAAAATATATACACAACTTGGAATATCTGGATGGTTGACAACATTTTTTTTCATCAAATGAAAAAAGACAAGATGAGGGGTATTTCCTCTTGTATGGTTTTGAAAGATACTGGAAACCTCTCCTGGTCTAGCATCTCTTCCAAAGGAGTACCCAAAAGGCTGTAGGAGAAGGTCTGCATACAAACTGGGGACCTAATCCTACATTCTCTTCATTTACTTGGGAACCAGAGCCAGACCTAGGAGGCTCTAATTCAGATAGCTGTGAAATAAATAGCAAAGCACCCTTTTAAAATAACCAGAAGCTCAAGTTAAGTGGCTGTATTTGTTTTTCATTTACCTTTAAAGGAAACAGACATCAGCCACAATTCAAATTTTCTTTCTTTTCCCCCCAGTTATGTGAACACAGTGCACAAGATTAAGACATTTCCAGCATGTAAATTCAATCATGTGAGAAGTCCCACTGATTTCAGGCAGTGACTTCCTATTGAGTCAGCAAAGCACTTGTGCCTGCGTGTGATTTGAAGATGACTAATCTCCCTAGCTGCGCCCGCACCGGCGGGGAGCTGCACGGGCAGGATGTCCCGCGGTCCCAGCCACCAGCAGACGCCCTGGCTGTGTCCTGCCTCTGCTTTGGGACAAGACTGGTGTGACCATGAGTTCCCACCCGCTGTGCTTGCGTCCCTGTGCCCAGAGCCAGCAAGAAGTGCAGTGTGCTTTGTCAGAGTCTGCAGCCGGGCTCACAGGGGATGCTCGGCAGGGCATGGCCAAAAGCCCAGCTTCATGCTCAGTCTTACCCACATGCTGAAACTCTCTGGTAATTTGGAGTGGTACTATATCAGCCCTGGCTCGAAGACTTTCAGAACTTCTCTAATGAACCTCTCACAGTCTTTCAATAATGCAGCTATTTATAGGCTAGGTCTATACTGAATAGGATGCAGAAGCTGCACAAAAGCTCACAGTGTTTCAGCAATGAAGCTGCAGAGAAACATCAGAGCAGACTGAAATCACTCAATATGGTTACATAAGATCAAATATAATCTATGTTTTGCATGATTAGACTCATTGATTAACTGAAAAGTTAATGGCACTTTAACACATATAATTTTCTTAGAAGTGAAAGCTGTTTTTGTGAAGTACAAGAATTTTCAAGTCTTAGACTAAGGGCTAAACACTGCTCTTGCTCACAATATCAAATTTTAGGTGTGGCATCACTGAAGTTTAACAGAATACCCCCAAGTAGTCAGAGCAGAAATTGGACATCGTCAGAAACCATTATCAACCATCTCATCCTTCTCTTTCAAATTACTCCTTTTAGACTTTAGCAAACATCTTAGTTCTTGCATCATTAAATGAAAATATTAATTTAAAAATGTTCAACCAATGCACTCATGAGAAAGCATTGCTGCTGTTCTTTTTATCACCCAAGCCTATTTCATCTTAAAAGTTTCTGAGATGTGCAAGATGCAGGTAGCAGAAAGCAGCAGGACTTTTTGCATATGGCTCACCTGAATCTTTCTTAAAAATTAGAGAAAGAATTTTTCTGCTTTGACCTTCCCAGACCTCTGTCTTTCTGACACTTGTTCATGAAGTCCCAACAAATAGCAGATTTACACAAATATGCTTTACTTATGAATATTATAAATATTTTCCTGAATCTTAAGGCAGAATTGACATTCAATACAGGTGTTGGAGTAAGCACTGCTTTTGGCTTTCACTACTGTGGCCAGAAAAGGGTTCAGTGGCAACCTTTAGCATAGAGACTCCCAGCTCTTGCTACCTTCTCTGTCCTAAGGTTTTACATTTCTAAAAGGAGCAAGGCTTTCCTCTGGGGATTAGGAAGAGATAAAAACCCGAGACAGAGCTGCTATTTCAGTACATTACAAAGCACAGATGGATGAAAAAGACAGTCAGTGATTCTTTCCTTTTTCTCTTTTGGCAATTGATTCCTATTTAGCTGCTCTAAAGAGAAACAAGGTCCCTCTTTTTTACCCAGGTCTGTAAGGACACAGGCCATAGATGGACTTACAAACCTAACTGCTACTGGGAGCTGCAGAATTATATATTTATATGGCACTGAGACTCTCAGTATTTCTTCTCAGTCCATTCCTACTTCTCCAAGTGCACTGAGCAGGTCCTTGCTACAGGCATGGGAGAATCATATAACCCCAGTCACCAGCAGTCTCAGTACCCTCATTAAGGCCAACGTTCCATCTCAAACTAGATTTTCCTGCGCTGGTTTAGACTGTTGATACACCCAGAGGAATTTCACAACCAATCCTCCTCAAACTTTTGAAGGATGAGATTAGGCAAGGCATATGGATCCAAACCAAAGTTCCTGTTACAGTGGACTTGTATGAATAGCCTAGAAATTCCCAGAGACCTCTGAACAGAACTATTAAACTATCCAACAGCAGCTCTTTTGACCCTGACACACCCAGATAGCTTTTTTCCACCTGTTTCATTAATTTTTGCTTCTGAGCTGTGGGAAAATGAAGCAAGGCAAGACAAAGACCTTGACCTGATTGTGTAGCTTCATGGCAGGAAATGTGTTAGCGAAAAAGAATTTTTCTGCTTTAAGTTTTATTTACAATTACATTGGTGGTACCTTGTCTAGAACTGCTGACTGTCTTAAAAAGAAATAATTAGGAAAGGATGACACATTTTGTCTCATGTAAGGTTCCTCGGTGCTCACCAGTAAAATCTGACAATACCAATAAACAATCAAATATTTTATTTTCATATTATTAAGATGTTTAATTGTAGGTATGATATTAAGTTATAAATACACTCTATGACAGATAATAAAAGTAGCTAAGTAGTTTATCACTCACTGACTAGTTTAGAAACTCTCTTTTTCTGCTGGGTTTAAAATTTCTGGTGAAATTGGTGAGGAGTGCACCCAGCACATCCTGTTAGCTGAGTCAATTGAAATTGCACCTGTTCTTGGATGCAAGTCATGACAAATGCAACCCATATACATTGTAAAGAAAAGGACTTGTATGCACTTTTTCCAATTAACATCTGCCTTTTGGCAAGTCATTAACCTATTTTCTCACAAAGAAACAGCTTCAATTGTATTATGCATCCGAAGCGTGCAAAAGTCCCTGAGGGGGTACTCTGACAAAAACATACTGTTCCTGGATCCAGTGTGAACATACATATTCATTAATTGTTTGGGGCAATGAGTACAGAATTTCTGATTTTTATAAGTCTTACAAGGTAAATAGGTTACATAAAACTATGTCCCTGGAAATAGCCACATCCTGGCTACTGTCACTCAATAGAAATACCAAGAGTGATTTTGTGCTGTGATGTGGCAATGAAAATAATTCAGCAACACTGTAAAAAAAACTTCTAGTAAGAAAGAATAAGATTGTTTACCCTAAAAATAGTACAGCATATTTATTTATTTAAATTGATATAAATAAATTAATATAAATAGAAATGGTAAGTTGTATTTTTCAAATCCCTCATGCTATATGGATCTGTTCAGGACATCCTAAAATGGCAATGAGAACCTATTCTACCACCATTTTTCCAGCTAGAAGATTAATATAATCAAAATTTAAAACAACAGTTTAGATTTCTTACCATGAAAAGAACAATGAGAAAACTAATTATTATCTTACATGTGTAAAAGCAAGAAACCACAATCCCCTAAAGACAAGGGAACTGTTCAGATATGTTCACCTCCAGGAATTGGTTTTCCAAAACCCTAAATTTATAAAAAATATATCAACAATAGCATAATGTGAATGCTGAAGTAACAATTGGTAGCATTTCTTTCAATTTGGAAGAGCATTTTTAGTTTGAAATGTCTGCTGAAGTACATTGCAATGAGCTGCTGAGCTACTGCACAGCACTTTGACACTTGAGGAATTTGAAGTTGGGCTTCTTCAGAGACAGTCTCCCAGCAACAACTATTCCTGCCACCACCTTCTCTCTCTCGACACACAAACCTTGGGGATCTACTACATGTCATTCGTTTTAATAAGTAATTGAGGCATTTTTGCAGTAGCAGGCCTGAAAGCTGGAAGCAGTCATTCTCCAACAGGGGGGCCTACTTATATTTAGTATCAGAGGGATAATTTAGCCTGAGAGAAACTGTACTGCATCAGGTACATTGTTGAGCTTGTTTAGAACAAGTATGGGCTATCAGTACTTCAATGCAGTCTCCAATACAGATATAACTTTCATAATTTAAAGATCCACGCAATTATTTTTTCACATAGTGCAAAAGCACAACTAAGACTAAACAGCAGTCATTTTCCTCAAGTTTTGTAATTCAAATTAGTCAAGTCACCAGTTATTTGAGAGAGTATAAACCCTAGAGTAAATGCTTCTGAGAGTTTAACAGACTTGGCAGGTGCTTTTAAAGGAAGTATTTCCATTCCATAACTTAATTAGAAATTAAATAGATAAAAGAATAAGATAACTTGCCCACATCAATGCTTTTTGAAAAGAAACATCCTGGTAGATGGTTGTGGCTGTGTTTTAGGAGAGCCATCACAGCCTAAGGAAAATACATCCATCCTATTTTCAACCAACCATGACCAGACATCCTTCCAAGTGTCATCATGCTGAGTTTCAGTATCAACAGACCACCCGACAGAATGACAGTAACATGTCTCAATTTGGGAATGCTACATTGGTTCACCAGATTCACAAATAACAGAGGAATAAACTGGATTAAGTAGTAAAAGCTCCAGATAATAGGTACTGATGAAAAGGAAGAGGGATTAGTGATAGGAGCTAAGGCAGATGGGAGAATTTCAGCAGAGATTTTCTTAAAAAATATGGAAGTAAAAGAAATATCCAAATCTTATTGATAAATAATCCTGAAAAAACTTAAAAGAAAAATCTGCAGATTTAAGACATATATATATACATATAGCCTACCAAGAGAGAAACAAGAAATAAGCACAAATTTTAATAGTGACATGGTTTTGTGTCTCCTAATGGAGACAAGAAAAGGCAAAGACCACAAGAGTATTTGCAAATTCATAAAATGAAGTACATTTGATCTAAAAGACAGCATTTACATAACTTTGTGTTATATAGTAGTATAAACAATTACATAATCAAAGGTCAGGGTGGAATATATAAGACCACCCTTTGACAAAAAATCTGTGGTTAGGATGCTGCCTAGAAACAGTTGCATCCAAAAATTTTATAAGAGACTGCTTCTTTGCCATAACCAGTAGTGCTCAAGACTGAGCTGCAAATATGGAGTACCTGTTGGTAAAAATCAGAGTTAACCAAGGAAGTGAGGTGATGTCTGGCTATCTGAAGGTGGCTGCTGAGAGAGAAAATAAGTTATACAAGAAAAATTGACTGCACGTTTCTGTGGCTTGAACTGCAGTCATATTTGCACAGTGAGCTTGTGTACTAAAGCTGAACTCTGCTAATGTTAATGAGGTTCAGCCTGGGAAATGGGCTTTATCTATATACAGTCAGTTGCAGAATTGGATTAAAATGCTCCCCCATTTCAAGTGTCCTATTTTTTAACATACATGTAAAGTTACAGAAACAGATGATTACCCAGTTTTGACTGTGGATTTAAAACAGGTGTTCTGCAATTGTCATTAAAAAAATAACAGATATAAAGAAAGTAAATATTTTCCATTAAAAAATAAGACGTAAAATTACCTAAGAATTGCATTTTTATTAAAAATAAAAATAAAACCCAAATCATCATACACTGCAGTTTTTCCTGACTTATGTCTGCATTCACAATGCATTACCTGATGGGGTACATTCACAGCATGCAAAGCTTGAGCACATGTGGACATTCTCTTAGGATAAAAATCTTTTGTATTTATGACCTAGATTTTGCATCATTTTGTGTTTGGTTCAAATATATTCTTCAGAAGTATGAACCTGATTTATGCTTTTGTAAGTATGAAAAGTGAATTTTGATGGGGATGAGTGTTGTATTGCATTGTTTGTTTCGTAAGTTGCACTGTTCATGGTTTTATATTGCACTGTTATGTTTATATATTGCACTGAGAAGATGGTTTGCCCTGTATCTCCCCGGGGCTCGTGCAGTTGGTTCAGCCCTCCCTTAGCCCCGCCCCCTCGGCGGTGTCCCATTGGTCACAGGTCTGCTCCGTCCCTTCCCCCAGTGTAAAAGTGCCCGCCATCTTCCCTCTCCCTCTTTCTCCTTTCGCCATGTGGACAGAATAAACTCTGGATCACCTTCCCACAGGAGAAAAGAGCCTTCTTTGGTTTTTTGCCTCTGTCTATGAGGATTTCCCACCTCTCTCTGGTCCAGAGCTAGCTGGAGGACTGGAGAGGAAAAAGGGATTTACCTCAGATGAGACAAGCAGAAGTGTTCAAATGCATCAGTTTTGCAGCTGAATGCACATAGATGCAATTATAGCTTCAAAGTTTAAGTGACTTAATTTTTGTATTTGTTACTAAAAGAAGTTTTCACACTACATCTTCTTGCAATCATTACTAAAATGTTTAGAAGATACAGAGTAACTCACTACTTTTTGGTAAAACACTTGAGCATATGTAAGGGACAAAGAACACCTCTGGCATTTTTGGTATTATGTCTTATTTTATTTAGGTGTTTAAGTAATGTTGTCTTAGCCAGAGAACATTATTTTCACAATCTTTGCCTGAGTTTAAAAATCTGGACAGTGGTAACCTGCACAATAAATGCTATTCATCTAAAAATACGTAGTTAGCAGCTTATATTAGTTAGCAGTTATATTCAAAGATCTTGTTAGGTTGAAATAAGAGTCCTGTAATGTTCAATGGAAATGATTTAGAAAATACTAGTTTTGATTGGGCTACACTTCATTGAATAGATAACCAGAATATCTGCTTGCTACCAATGGTTGAAACACTTTCTTTTAATTTCTTACATTTTTATTACTTTGATTTGAAGTTTCTGCTTATAGCAAAATCCAGTGAAGAAGCATTCCTTGTGATTTTATAAAACATATTCATCAATATAGTTCATTTCATATTTTATTAGTTCTGTTTTCCCTTAACATTTCTTGCTGATCTTTTATGCATTCTTTCAATTTATCTTCAGTACTAGTAAGACGTTGTTCCAGGACTGAAACAGTCTGCATGAAGAAAAGAATAATTTCAATTTGGTTTGTATGACCCACACAGTATTATAAATGTGTGCAACATAGTAACATAAGAAAAGTAATTTAAACTCAACAGGAAAAAAATACTATAAGATTGCTGCTCCTTAGCTATTTCACTATTCACAACTGTATTTAAAAATTATGGCTTTGTCTCCATGGAGATTGTCTAAAGATTTTTATTTTCACAAAATATTATCCCTGGGAAAATGCACAAATGCGTAATGTAAAGTACTCTGAAATATTATGTGCAAGTTATTATGTGCAAGTTGCATCCACATTTCAATAGAAAAACAGGTACCACTATGACCACAAATGATGTCTTTCGAAAACCTAAAAGAAAGTTTTAAGACATCCACAAGAAAAGGAATTGAGAAAAAAAATATACTATTAAAAGTCATTCATTCTCTAAAATATTATCTTCATCAGAAAAAGTAGGTTTTTGGACCCAAGCTGGCAGTTTCTTTTCCATCCAACTTACTACACAAATCATTTTCAACTCATGACTTGACTCCATACTTCTCAAAACCTATTTCTTCCTACTTAACATACACATTGCAAAAGAACACAGAGGAAAAAAAAAACCCTCAGCTACTCCATTTTGAAGTGATTTAATGTCTCTCTCTCTATATATATGTGCACATTAAATATACAATAAAATATATATATTTATATATATATATAAAATAAACCTGGGGGATGCTTTAGTGACTATATGGACTATTGATTCACTATNATTTAATGTCTATATATATATATATGTGCACATTAAATATACAATAAAATATATATATTTATATATATATATATAAAGAAGTATCTTAAAACATAAGCTAAATCTGATTAAAAAGACATATTGACCATTTGCAAACAAGTGACTCAGAGTCACTGACTGAGACTGAGTATTTGTGCAGTTTCATTGGCACTAGGACTTACTGCACTGCTTGGATTCCTACCTAAGCCAACAACTCACACACTAAGTTTGGAAAGGGATTTCATGGTACATTGCAATTTACTTTGTTCATCCCCTGCTAGTGTGTGATTGTTCCAGCTGGAACATCTGCTAAACAACTGGCTTCTGACAAAACTAGCCTAGGTCTCACTACTGAAAAACAGCAATTCTCTTCACCGAGTTAAAAATACAGCAACAATCCTTATGATTATGTACCAGGAAGCTTTCACTTTAGCAAACACAATACATGCAATCAATATTTTCTGAAAGGAAAACACCAAAACAGTCACTTGACTACAGAGCTATTCAAAATAACCCCATAGTCTTTAACGTTCTGATTTATGAATATGACTCCAGGGTATTGCTGCCCTTTGGTAGCACTGTCATTTTGCACTGCAAGTGTCACCTGTTATTGTATACTTACTAAAGTTAACAAATGCAGCTGCCCCACAATGTGGTCCAAAACCCTGTCCATGGAGGAGGAAATGTCTCTTTGCTGTTCCACATTATGCACAGCTGACCCACTCTCATTCCCTGCCTTCCTTTTTGAACTTCTTGCCGAGGGAGAAGCAGAGGGACTCCTCAGTTCTTCACTTCTGCCAGTACCCTTGAATACAGAAACATCATTTGAAGATTCAGCTGCCTTTGTCTTATTTCAGCATTTAAAAAAAAAAAAAGTAGTTTTTAGTTATTTGTTCAGTGAAGGGACTTTTTGAAAAATTGATTCCTTCACAAAATGGGAGAAGTAAACAACAGAAAAGATCCACACAATGCAATGTTGAGAGAAATAACTCTGATGCATAAACATTGCTTCAGGCTACATGAGAGAGCATGATCTTCCCCACCAATTTGGTTTTGTCTGTGCCTTGAAGTTCTTAAAGGTATTTTCGAGTCATGAAAGGTTAAATCAGCACTAATTAATTAGAAAGTCCTTCACAACAACTTTATCTGATTAATTAATGACTTACTGAGATTTCTTTGAAAACTTCTTATATCTTCAGACAACTTTATTTTACTTTTACAGTAAAATAAATTGTGGTAGTTAGGTTTTACTATTTCTAATTACATTTGATATATCTACATTTACATAATAAACATTCTAAATGGTTACAATTAAACTGTTTCTCTGGAATTTATTGACAGCCCATGAAAATATCCATTAGCTATGCAAAGGGGAAATTTTAGTCTCATCTGATGTATTTAAAATACACAATATTTACAATGTGTCCAAAAAATATTTATGTTGTAAGACTGAACAGATTTTCAAAAGAGAGAGTAATAAAAGCATTGTCAAACATAAAAAAAAAAAATCTCCTAAATCTCTAAAATAATCCTGTAGAATACAAATTGCCAGGCAGAATTATTGGCAGACTTTTACAAGATTACCTAGGCATATTGATGAGTTTCTGTCAAGAACGATTTACATGTAGTTGACCCTGCCTTTGAATCACATAGGAACAGAGACTGATGGATTAAATACTGTCACTATGATAATGTAACTATTTTAAATTTAAGCAATACTAAATCATATCAATATTACTATGAACTTATACTGCTGCATTATCCACAAGAACGTTCCTGTGTCTTCAGTGCCATCCTGAACAGTCCTGTGGTGGGAAATGGCTGAAAGCAGAGACTGTGGTGAGGTAACAAAGAGAAAGTCTTACAGTTCTCTCCGGGTTAAAAGTTCCATTGTGCAGTTACATTCTGCAAGGACAGGTCTCAAGCCCCCAGGCAAGAACCCATGAAGTGCAGAGCATGACATTAGTAAAGACAGGGGCAGATACCCAGGCATGTTCTTCAGACCTTAACTGACAATGCAACCCATCTCGAGGTTTGATAGTACCATGGTACTATCTCATGGTATTCACTGACATCCCTTCCATTGATTTCTTTATGAACAAAGAAACATAAATTCACAGCAAGGTACTTCCAGTTTCCTTTTAGCCCTCCTTTCTGTGCTTGGTGGTTGACTTAGGCAAATGAACCAGGCATGTCAAATAATTAATGGCTGATGCAACTAAAACTGAAATCTATCAGTGATGCATATTGATACCAGAGAGTG
The DNA here is from genome assembly GCA_013400855.1 of Buphagus erythrorhynchus. Taxonomy (NCBI): domain Eukaryota; kingdom Metazoa; phylum Chordata; class Aves; order Passeriformes; family Sturnidae; genus Buphagus; species Buphagus erythrorhynchus. The sequence continues at coordinate 44,689 of VZTT01075849.1, forward strand.
GCAAAAATAAAAATGTGCTAGATATCAAACTGAAGATTTCAAACATTAAACATACAAGGTTATAACATTTACACTGGACTAAGAGAACTGGCCTTCCTAGTTCAAGTCTACTTAAGCTCATGAATCACAGAGCAATGCTTTGTCACCCAGGCTGCTGCCCTTTACATGCACAAAATTGTGGAAGAAAGGGTAGTCTCTTCAGCTATGCTGCTCAAGTTATGCCACTGAGAAAACTTTAGTTCAGTGGTTAGAATGCTTAGCCAGGAGCAGATAAGCTCTATTCCCATGAGAGGCTTTATATTTTATATATAAGAGAATAAAATGAATTCAAAATCCAAAAGAGAAAGGATACGAACCCAGAACTTTCCCACTCCTAACTAGATAGTTTAATTACATCTCTCTCTCCAATGCCATAAATTTAATTTTCTTCTCAACATGAAAAAAATTTGTTATGTCAACTTCAAATTATTCCAAAAAGCTGTATATTGTAAAAGAGTAACTTGTTAGCACAAAATGAAATAGAATACAAATACTGTTTTTTGGACAAGATAGGCAGAAAATTAATTTCTCATTTAATTTTACTTTGCTTTAGCTCCGTTTTAAAGTTTTAGAAGTCTTCAAAAGAAAGCATTTCAAGTATCTTGGAATATTTTGGCTCTCAATGTATCCCATGTACTTTTAGATGAACATGCAAGTATATATGGGATTGTTGTATCTTAAGACTGTCGATATTTTGCCTTTACAAAAATTTTGTGATATGATATACTGTTAATGCAGTCCTAGAAGAACTCATATTCACTGTGTTTTTTCCAAATTATGAAGATATATCTGAGGTTCTTGGAAAACAGTATTAATGGAAGGCTTTGGCATGTTTATTAAATTACAAGATGAGTATAGTCTCAAATGGTGATTAACATGAGAAAGATTAAGTTCAATTTGGCGTTCAAATGTTAAAGACAAAATATTGCCATGCATTAAAGAATTCCTGTCTTACAACCAATCACACCATGAAGAACACTCTTGTATTTAACTACAATGTGAGAGTCTGTTAGCATAGACTTCTCAGTGATATTTCTAGAAAAACAGGAAGATAGGAAGCTTACAGAAACCTTGCTTTTGTCTGTAAATCTTGACTGCTCAGAAGACTTCAAACCTCAACCAGGATTAGCTAAATTTGTCAGATAGACAAAGAACTCAAATTTTAGGAAAACTGGAGGCCTGGTAGGTGGAATACATTGCAGGAAAACCAGGCAGAGCCCAAGCATTATATATTCTGCATGTCAGCAATAAACCTGCCCAGTTATCACATGCCTTAAGAAACACAGACAACTGATACAGGAAATTAAAAGCATCAGTGAAAAACACTCGGTGCAGGGGCATTTATAAATCTTAGGCGATTGTATTTTGTAGACATCTGTATGTCTTCTCTGAAAATTATAGCATCTATTTCTGATTTTAATCAAACCAAAGGAAGAGTAGGGATCTCAGAAGTAATTCAGTTCCTGAAAGTTCCAGGAAACCATTTGCCAGAACTTCTCACCTCAGGTTAACACAGCTCTGCAAGCTCACATTCCTTAACTCTGAAGGAAATAAGAAAGTGTAAGACCTGGGCTGGAACCCAGGTTTTCCCAGCCACCAGTATCAATAAGGTCACTGTAAATAAACTTAGTATTGTTTGACTAACGTTTACAAACCTACTTATATTAATGTTCTGGGAAGTACATTAATTTTCTTACCTTTGAATGATAAAAGCAATGAAGAGGCACAGACAGAACAGAGTAACTGTAAACTCTGATACTCTCTGACTTTGCTTAAAGGCATTCTGCTTTACAGGTTCAGTGTCCCAAGGATAATCTATTAATCTTCCAATACTCAAAATTAACAAAAAATAGATTTAACATTCAATGACACTCAAAAATTGACATCTCTGATTTATGATAATTTAAAATTATTTTAGATGAATAGAGCAGGAGAGGAAAACAATCTGAGGTTATTAGACATTGCTAAGTTCTAAGAACAGTTCTACTCTGGGGCTGATGTTTCTGTTTCTTTTCAAACAATATTACTGCACTTCACACTGAAAATTAAGTAGAAATTTCAGTTTAAGCTCCCACAAAGCGATTACAAATTTTGCTCTTAAACCCAGCCTAAACAGATTCTTTCAAAACAAGGAGGAAAACCGTCAATTCAGTAAAGACAGCAAATGCTAAGCTACTAAAAGTCTCACCATTTTTTTCTTACAGTAAAATTGATCCAAAGTTCAATATATCAGACAAATAGGCCGTGAAAGAATGGTTTGTATCTCAGTGAACTGCCACCAGCATTGCAAGTCAGAGTAATGGAAAAGTCTTCTTGTAATTTACTGGGTTAAGCAGCAAACTGAGATTTTTCTGTTACATATTCAAAGACCTAGAAAGCACAATACAACATGAAAGCATTTACAGAAGTAAGGCAAAAAACCTTGACGTTTGTCAAAACTAAAACACAGATAAGCCAATAACTGAACTTTCAAAATTTGTAAGAGAAATGAAACAAGACCATTTCAAATTTTCAGCTTATCTAACTTGTGTCCAAAATGGTTATTTTTATCATATTCTGGAAATTTGTAGAGATTTTTTAAACACTGTCAGACATCAAGTATGTTGCTATGACTGTAAGGTTATCTGCTTTATATTTTAACCTTTCCTAATATCTATCTTTACAATCTCCTCCAGCTCAGCAAAGCGTCCAAAACTGCTGAAATCTGACATAACACTCAAATACCAAAACCTTGCTGTAAAGGAGTGACATTAGTCTCAATAGATTTCCTTTACTTTTGGATACCAGCCAGTTCATGTCCAACACTTTCATTCAGCATAACTTTTTATTTTAAATGAAGTTCTTTTTAAATAAAGTCTTTCTGCTCACAATCCATTTCATATTAAATGTTTCAAGAATTAAATGTTGTCTTTCCTTTAAATTAGCCCCTTTCTAAAGTACTTGAAATGCTAACAATTCATAAACAATTCTATATGTCACCAGCAATGTAGTAAAAATGTCTCATAATTCAAAAAAAACCAAAGTATTCTGAGAGTCATCAGACCTATAGCTTATTTTGAGACAATAAATTTTAATAAGGCAATCAGTTTTAAATTGTTGTTTCTGAGCAAAGCAAAGAAGAAAATTAAAATGTGTACAGTGTTTCCATTCACAGCCCATTAGTAATAACATAAACCCACATTTGGGCAACTTCATGCAAGTTACAAATAAGGAGAAGAAGGAGCAGATTTAATTAATCAATAGGAAGTTATTACCATGACATTACCAGCGGATGTTCAGCAGAAAATTAAATTTAGCTTATAAAATGATGTCATGAACAGCAAACCATAATTGCTCATCTGTGTTTTCTGTCAAGCAAAATAGCCAAAACTCTGTGGGTGGCACTTGATCAATTAGTGAAAAATCCTTACACATAACCTTATCACCTCTGCCTGTTCCCAAATGTTTTCCCATGAAACATTCACATAGCACATAGACCCAAACACTGCATCTCAGTCTCCCTTTGCTTCATGACTGTTAAAAATAGAATCTGAGTAAAATGCATCCATATATAAGGATGCCTAAGCAGTTCTATCTATAGAAATAAAAAAATTCCCTCAGGGGAGAAAAAAAAAGAAGAAAATATACAAGTCTCTGTCACACAATTGGCTATCAACAGGCTTCCATCTTCTACAAGCTCCAAAGTTGGAAACTACAGACCACAGTTTCCAAAAGCCTATCTTAGATATCTCATAATTAAGTAGGGCTTATAAAAAAGTGACATTGGTAAGCTTCCTAATGAATCACAAAAATTGGCATGGTCTGCTTTTTAAAAATAAACCTTTAAATTTTGAACACATGGTACATTTGCCTACTAATACTAAAATATTTCTGATACTGTGATTAAAACAACTACAAATAATTAGTCATAAGTAGGGCATTAAGCTCAAACAGACCAAAGAGCAAAGGTGTAACATAGTAGTGTCCCACCTTACCAGATTAATTCCTGTCTTTTGGTTATCTGAAATCATGAGAAGTTCTCAGGAGTAATAATACTATCATTATCACTGTTTTTTGCCTCCTCTTGTGAACCTACCCTCATATAAAAATGGTTCACTGTGGAACTGCTAAATTCAAGAGTTGTTTTTTCTTTGGTTTTTTCTTTTTTTTTTTTTTTGAGGGGGGTTGGGTTAGATTTTTTTGTAGGACATTATTTATTCACAGATTGCTTCTACTGCTTTGAAATTATTTTTTTCAGTCAATGAGTGATCCACATAAAACAGCTCTCTGATCTATTAGTCTAAAACTGAGTATGTTAAATCACAACCTGTTTTATCAGTTCCTACTGAAGAAAACTTCCCTGTAGTTTCAGCTGATGACAGCACTCTTCATTTCCTCTCCTCTTGCATGGACATGAATCAGCACAGCAACCACTTGCCATGTGCCAACTGTGGCTTTCTGTCCCATGTTATCTGATGAGGTAGCTCCGGAATCATTTATTTGCAAACTTTAATGAAGTTTTGCATTCAAGCAGTAAAATACAGATAAACTATGTGGTGCACCCAGAAAAAAGTTCTACTAAGCATTTCTAGCTTGAGCAGTCCACTTTCAGAACTTGCAACACAGACTTTCACACTTCAAAGTCTTTTATGTTATCTTACATATCAGAGTCTTCTCCAGCTTTTTAAAAAATGCCCAAGCTGAACTAAAAAATTTAAAGTACTTAACAGAAGTGCATGTCCAAGTCTGACATGGAAACACCTTGAAGGACCACTGCAGGTAGCACACCCTTCAATTTAGAGCCTGATCATGAGCAGTAGTACCAGGTTACCAACTCACAGCCAATAAAAGAGGCCAAACTATCAGACTGCATTCTCTAGCAAAACAGGCATTTTCACCTAAGATGGAAGAGCATAACAGTTTTAGTCTTGAAAACAGCAAATTCAGCCTGAAGCCAACTGAGTTTATAGAGGCCAGAAGGCCAGTACAAAACAATGAAAACTAGTAGCTTAGTTTCGTGGGGTTTTTTATTTTATTATCTGTACAAAATTAACTGAAATCCTGATGCACTTACAGCTAAGGTCTGATTAATCAGATTTATTTATTTCTATCAGGATGACAGCTATATTGAATTTAGTATTCCTGTGATAGTATGAAATAATAAACTCCCCTGTCCATAGGCACATCTCAAGATATCCTGAAAGTTCTATGCAAAGAATTTATATCACATTTTACAAGCATCCTTTCACATACATAATGAGAAACTGACTACATGGTTTTCTTATGTCATCTTTTTCCCAGAGTGCTGCTTCTGGTTTGAGAAAACTCTGTAAAACAAAGTCCAATGTACTCAGTATTTTATGATTCCACATATACAGAATCTAGTACAGAACAAAAATATTTTCTCTGTATTCCATCCATGCCAAGAAAGCACTGAAAAAGAACATAGAATAAGCTTTGTTTTCTCCAAGAAACATAAAAAATTATTTCTATTTCCCTAATAAAAACTTCTTAGAAGTCCACAAATATTTGAGTGCATCCAGTTAGAAATAAATAATGTTCCTGAAATACTTCTTTCCAAACTCTCAGATCATTGAGAATAAACTTTACTTAAAACTAGATGATTTTTTTCTTTCTAATTTGCTCATTGATGTTAATTTCTAACATTAACAGTACCCTGCATAGAGTCTTTGTCAGTTTAAACTTTTAGAAAAAGGTAAGGATTTCCCCCCAAAAAACAAGTGAAAAGTTAGGAATTGATAATTAAAAAACAACCAAACAAAAAACCCACAAAACAGCAAGCAAACAAAAAAAAGCCCCCAACAAAACAACCAAAGAAAAAACCCCAAAGCATATCATGAACATACAAAACGAACCAGGCAGAAATCATTGGAGGTTCAATTTCCAAAGGTGAGCATCCCCTGTCAAGAAGTCAATTCTAAAATAAGCTCAGGAGACTATATTCAAACACTTTCATAAGTTATAAAAACACTTGCACCACAGGCACTAAAATATAAAAATGTACCCTGTGGAAGAACGGCAAAGAAAGGTAATCAATTACCTCCAATATATCTTCAGCAAGAAACTTTGCAAAGCTAAAGAGAAATAATATGATACTATAGAAGCATTTCCTACTATTTACAATTGCAAAATAAAGTAGTCAAGTTTAATTTAGGCAAATTACTTTGGACTGCTTGCGTGCATACCCAAAAGGACATTTTAATGGCTGAAATTTAAAAAAAAAGTTTCCATAATGACTTCTTTTTACCTACATAGAGTTCTAATAAGAATTGTATTACCGACTCTGCTTGAACTTCTTATCCATTCCAGGGCAGATATAAGCAAAAGGAAGGTGGAATGGAGGAAACTTGTAACAGAAACTGGAAACATAATGAAACACTTACTAGAATGAAGTAATGACAGAATATTAAAAACCCTATGTGGCCAAGGCCTCCTTTCTACCACTATAAATAGAACATTCTGATATTTTTGATATTACAAATGTTAATGAATAGAAACAAAAGTATAAAAGCCCTAGGACTTTCCCAGCATGTGGGCAAAGTCCCTGTACTTCAAATAGCAGATTGTGGGGGTTCACAGAGGGCATTACATGGGAGGAAGGAGGCAGGGTTACCCTCAGAGTGTCAGACAGAATACAGCATCCTCACCAGGAACATATCTAATCAGAGAAATGACAGCCATTCTTCTGGCTTGCCTGCTCATGACTGCTTTCTGTCCTCTTCCCCTTACCTAAAAAAACTGAATGAAAGTCTTTAGACCAATACTTAGCTAAAAAAGTCTAACTGAACTTTACAAAGGAACAATACCTGGTAACACTGAGATTGTTGTAAAGAGTCTTAAATTATATATAAAAGACAGCACTTCCTCTATCTCATTCAAAGTCACCTAGCATATCCATATTCAACATCAATTTACAATGAAAAAAAATTGATCAACAAACCCAGAGGAATTTCTTGTTCTTGAAGGCATGTTTACTCCTGAGAAAAAAATAAAATAAAAGAATATACTTTACAATATGCAATTGATTTCTCCTAGGTAAGGCTTTCATACTTAACCTGCTGGGGCAAAACAAATCTTCAACAACTTACACTGTATGTAAATGAGAAGAACTAAAGGAATACACTTCTGTCTTAAACCCTACCTCTCAATAAGTCTGAAGAAAAAATTACTGAAGACTAAACCCTGAAGAGACAGACTCTGAATAGAGTTCTCCTCAGCCCTGCAGAAAGCTGAAAAGGGCTGCAGTCTCTGGGCTCCAGCCTGCCCAGAGCAGGGGTCTGGTGCCCCTCCAGAGCAGGAGGCTGGTGCAGGGCAGAGCTGCCTGTGCTGCAGAGCTCCCTCCATGCACAGGCACTGTAGCAGGGCCCCTGCTACAGGAGCACATAGGAGCTGTTTGCCAGCCCCTACATAGCTACATACTTACATGCATATCCACACACAATTTACTTTCAAAGTTATATGCAAACCTAAAAGAAACTCCTTTCTGCCAGCACAATTGCATCAGTATCAATGGTTTCTGTCAGGATAAGTGTCAGTTCTATGGTACAAATTTTCTTATTTTGCTGCCTCATATCAACATAACTTGTGTCATAACAAAGCTTCGTCACACAGACAAACCTAAATTGCCTCCTGTTAGGGGATGCTATGGGGGCAGGGTGCCCACACAAAGATTTCACAGAGAAATCTCTTCTTAGCTGAGATCTGGCAGCTTTGATTTCCTTTCAGAGCAGCAGTAACCACAGGTAGTTATACCACTTGACCAGGTGGCTATCCACAATACCACTGAGTTTGTTTACTCCATAGAAGCAAGTGTCAAATCTCCTCTAATACAAATTACTTACAGGAAAATATCAAAGAGTTAAAAGCATTTGAAATTAAGTTAGCAATCCAGCATAGTAGAGTCCAAAGTTAAATCCAATAGGGCCAGCACAACTGTTTGAACACTTTGCCAAAGAGAAAGATACTACTATCTGCAAAAGAAAAAAAAAAGTCCAACATTTCATAGCTTGGAACTGAAATTCTCTGAAGCCATGAAAAATATATTTTACTGTGTAAGAGAAGAAACACAGTTCCTCAGCATTTTACCAGGGCTTTTGTTAATGAAGTGTAATGCCTATGGATGGTGGAGTGGATGGTGAAGGTTTCAAAAGGACATCAAACATACTAACAAGAGTGTCACAAATAACTCGCATAAGGGTAAAATGAAGCTTCAAAATTTTGATTGAAAAGTCAAATTTATGTACTTTTGTTAGATTTCACAAAATACCTGGAGAAAATAGCGAAAGTCCATCCTGAGCTATTTCAGTGCTCATCATTGGTAAATATGCAAAGGTTAGGATAAGCTGTCCCATTTGTCCAGGTAAAAATAACACTCAGTCCTGCTTTGTTCAGAGGTGGGATTATAAAAATTGCTTTAGTAACACCAGAACAACTTTGTACTTCAGTCAGTTGAGTTTTACAATTTACTGTGATAGGAATCAAATTAGGGAACAGCAGACACTGAGAAATTTGACAATTACATACAAATACCCAAGAAATGTTAACTTTGGAGTGGTCTGACAGCCTGTTACACTCTTAGAAAGTAATTTCTATAACTCAAGGATTATTTGTACTTTAAAAATATCAGAAACAAAGAAGCCCCAGCAACAGCATACTTATTAGCTAGAGATGTTAAAGCATTATGCATGTTTTTTTATGTGTTTAATGAGGTATTTTTATCTTCCATTTCAAAAAATAATAAGTGTTGTAATTGTATTTCTGGCAAAATACTTTCTACTTGAACCACAGCAATAATTTCACAAGTCAGATAATGATACTGATTTTTAATATATCCTGCAACAATGGAGAAAATACCAGGTGAGTGGGGAAGCTGAAATTCCATCAGTAATCACAAAGGATAAACAGGATAATTGTGTGGTCACAGGTCACAGCATGAGAACTGTGTCAGGAAAAAGCCAAAAAAACAACTAAAAAGTTGACTTAGGACATATAGAGAAAATATTTAAGGTCTAATGTCAATACAGTTTGAGGGGACAAAAAAGAAATGGTCTTTCAAACTGGAGACCTCTCTAATGAAATATTTAGTCAAACTGTTACTGATAAAATCATCGTGGTCTTTAATATCCATAATATGCATGTCACAATTTTATTAATGCATTTTAGGTTGCAATGCATCATGAACTCAATTATCTAGCTAGAGCTTCTTCTAAAACAGTTAAATCAGACACTGCAGAATTAAGCTGGTTTTAGTGACTCCATTGAAATCTGCTCTTGTTTTAGTCCCACACAAAACATACCAGCAATCTGGAAAAACAAGTTTACAGGTGACAAAAAAGGCATCCTGTAAACTATTAAAACAGTTAGGGTCACTTGGCATTCTGACTTCATTCAACTGTCGAAATGCAACTTTATGTACACATGCCAGACATCACAGAAGAATACACTACAGAGTAATACACTATAGAAAGCAGAGGTGTTGAAAAGATCTGCAGTGACACATAACTTGACAAATTATAAACCTTTATGATAAGGGCACTGAGTGAAGAATTCCTTTCCCAAGAAATGTAAGGAAGGAGGAAACATCTTGGACGAGTAACCTTTTCAGTGAGGAACGCTTGATACTGGTTAATCTAACAGTTTATGGATAAAACAATTATTTTAAATCTCTGTTGCAAGTAAGGGGTCCTCCTTTACAATAAAAATACAGCAATATTTAACTCAGAGTTGCATTGCGATGCCTTCACTTCAGGATCTAACATGCAGAGTGGAACTCACATGTTGGTGGACAGGAAATATCCATGCAGTTAGAACATGCCAGAGGACAGCATCTCTCCCCTCCCCACCTCCCTCCTTCAACCAACCCAAACTGCTACAACCAGAGTACCATATGTCAGGGCATGCAGAGAAAAAAAGAACAAGCCCAAACTCAATCAATCAACTTTTCAGAGCAGTAATGCCACATACCTCCACTGATGGTGTCACCCAGAGAGCTATTCATTTTTTTTCCCCAAATACTTTTTATTGCAAAATGCAACAGAATCTAGTATTCCTCTCCAGAATCACTAACCATAACTGTTTCTCACTTACTTTCCTCTGATATCATATACTCTCAGCTTTTACATTACAATGCTTCAAATTCAAGCAAAAAGGAGGGAACTGCCTCCATTCAGTCTCTGTTACCTGCTGTTTACATTACAGCCATGCAGATAGAAGAAATCTCAATCCTCTTAGGCTGAAAAAAAACCCTGAATCCAACATATGAACTGCCTGAACAAAAGGAAACCATTACTAGCATCTCCTTTCCTCCTATTTTTTTCCATTGCAAATAAAGAAAGACATTCAGCTATTGCATGCATGTGACACACATGTATGTATTATAGTACAATCACATTAGATACATGACTCCATAGGCATCAGTCAATTCAGTTAGGTTACAGACAGCTCTGATCTACTCCTTCATCTCTAAATAATTTTTTCTCATCATTTCCTTTGTGCTTGTATTAGTGTTTGGACAGCTGAACAGATCAGGGAATTGATGTGGATGGAATTAACCAGATAAAAACAGTCATTAAGTTGAAATGACTGTGAAATCATCCTTTACCATTGTTCTACCTAATTTCTAACCCCCACATTGTTTTGGTGGAAGATACAAGCCAAGATGTTTTTCTTCATCAAACACCTATCTGCTGAAGAAATTTTTTTTTTCTTTAGTTGCTGAATTTTATTTGAGAAGTCTCATTTTTTCAGTCTTGTTTAAAGCAACCTATGTAATTTTTGGATGTGACTCAGTGTTTCCATTATCTCACATTAAGCAAGTAACTACATCTCTTACTGCAAACTCGATAGTAATGCAGCATGGCTTCAAGGAAAGATGGGTTGTATTGGAACAACTAATATATTTGGAAAACACTCAAACAAGCTTTTAGTCAGAAAGCATTCTCTGGGTTTAGAAATTACTCTAATCTAAGTGATAAATAGAATTTGCTGGCACTTGTTTAAGCACTGTCATTTAGGAAAAAAATAAGAAAATATTGAAGCAGCATTCAAGTGTTTGCTTTTATAATAAACTTGCTTTAACAATTTTGAATAACATATGGGTTTTATATATAAATAAATTTCATTTTATACTCAAGTTTCTACCACACAGATGCAAGCATGCTGGGCTAAACTTATACCCAGTTGTATTTAAGAACAAAGGGTAATTCAAGGGCAGTATTTTAGCTTTACAATCTTGTTTTCTGACATGATCTGTAGCTCAGCTTTATTATGCAACTTAAGATAAACATAAAAAAAATCTTGCAGCCTTCTCTAAGAGACGTGCATTATGAGCTAAACTAAGCTCCCTTCCTTCTTAGTCCCACAAAGTCTCAGAATTATTAAAGTCCTGTGAATACTAAGAAGTTGAAAACTTTATTTGTACTACTGCATAAAAAAAGTTAAACCAGGTGCTTACAGGATAACAGAGCCACTGAATGATAACTTCATTAAGTTCCATTAAGCTGAATGACTCACAAATGGCATTTAGATCAGTAGTAAATCATCATCTAGGTCAGCAGGAAGCTCATTACAGACTGACAATCCAAGTGACAGAAACACTTTTCTACAAGTGCTATAGTAGTAATTTCCTGTGTGAAAGGCTTGCTGCTGTTCCTGCATTCCTCGGGGGACACTTCTTCTCAGAGGATGTTACTCTTCCCCAGGAAGAGGAAGGAACCAGTTGTTATTGGATGTGTGGGCTGATAGCTGTCAGGCATTTTCTGCGTGCCGCAGAATCAGCTGTGAGAACTGTGCACACAGCTTAGATTTCCAGTCAAAGCGCAGGAAAACACTGCTTGAGCTGACAAGGTCAGAGCGTACATGTACAGTATCTCAGGAAACTGAGAGAGAAATAATACCAGGAACTTCCATCCCTCTAGTTCCCAGAAATGTGCTAAAGGAACAACATACAGACACGGATCAACTTGAAAAGCATTCCTGAAACACAGCTGCCCCGAGTAAGACCCTACACAAAGTAAAATTTTGCCAGTTTTAAAAGGCTTGTAATCTTACAAAATATTTGCATATGTGTGCATACGTACAATTGTTTCTGTTAGGTCCCTCTCCTAGGCTTCCTGTTCTATAGGAACTCAAGCTCTCTCCATATGTGTTGAGACACTGTTAGAGGGTGGGTCACCAGTAACTACTCCATGTCTATTCCAGTATCCATTCACATCCACTGACTTATTCTTAAGTTACAGCACTAATGTTTCCTTAGTTATTATAACTGCTTATTTCCAAATTTCATTAAAAAAACAATCCACCAATTATTTGATTATAAAATTATTAGGGAGACAGAACAGTGACAAACAAATAAACAGTACAAACTCATAAAGTACATTTCCTCAGGAAAGCAGGCTAAAAATAGTATAGGAAATATTATATTCTTGCACTCTCTAGTGCCCAAATTCAGAACTCAGTCTCCGATAAAAACCTGACTTTCTCTCCAGCTCCAACTCAATCAGAGAATATAATCAAGACCATTAAGGAACATCAGGACATGTATTATTATTTAATTATGTAGAGGCACAACATACTTCCTGTTCTCTCCTTGTAAACCAGCAGTTACATGCTGTGTTAGAACAGCATCATTGCAAAACACAAGGATCACTTGTATCATATTCCTCTTTTATTACATGCATTGGGTTCACCTTCAAGCATTTGATCCTTAAGCTTTATTTAATGCTAGTGCTATCAAAGCATACTGCTTTTATGATTACATACACAAATCTTTCTAAGCATGCCTAGACATCTAGAGCAGCTCAAAATGCAAGTTTAGAAATTCACTGTTCAAATTGCGAAACACTTCATCTTTTTGTCACTTATAACGACTCATTTTTTTCATACACACCTTCATACACCACACCTTCTTCAGAAGGCTCTTAGTTGGACAACAGAAAAAGGTGTCTCTACTGCTTCATGGCTATTCCAGACAGATTAGGCATAGCCTTTGGGGGAATGGGAGACATTCCCTCCCCGAGAGCAGCTGAACATATTTAGCTGCTGAGTTTATCCTCTTGCACCAGCCCCACACATTGTACCCTGCCTAGTGTGCAAAGAGTAGAAAGGTCTGTCTAAAGTGTACTATAAGCCAAGATGACACTAAAAGCAAGATTGGACAGAGAGGGGGATTCACTTGCAAAGACACAAAAGCAGAATTCTTATTTTTATTCTGCTGCACTGAACACTTCTGACTTCCTCCATTTACGGTATTTATTCTGCATTTATATAAGACTTAGCATGAGCCATTCAGAGACTGTTTGAGAGTTTTTTGGTATACTCATCTATCAAAAGGTGCAGATGGCTTTACCTCAAAACTTTGGAGATACAGGATCTCTTCAAACTATTTCCTAATTTAATTCTGTTTGTCATTGGGAATTCAGGGAGCTGACAGTTCAAATAAGCATTTACCAGTAATCAGAAGAATGGCAGTAAATGAAAAAAGTTCATAGCTATTCAGGGAGTGGCCTTTCTTATTTTCCCTATCTGGGAACAAAGAAGGTAAGGTGATGGAAGAGGCTGGGAACTGTCAATTCTTATCAAAGCCCTTTTACCAGTGGGATCACTCCCCAGTGCAGAGCTCAGTCTAATTGGCAGCTGAGTTTTGGACAAGGAACACAAATGAGGCAGTGATTCCAGTCTTTCTTTCAAAGGGAATACTGGTACTTTTCTTGGGTAGAGAAAAATGTATGCATTTCATGTCATGATCAGAGTTTTTGTCTGAGGACATTTAGGAAAGTTGATATCCATGAACTACAGAAAGCTATTTGCTGTGCTTTCAAATGATCTATAAAAAACAGCAAAGGTAACTACTTTGCACAATGAAGTGCCATATGAGTTTTGTTCTACCAGTTGTTCCCTTCTGAATTGGACTTAGGCCCCAGAGGAGATGATCTATGTATAAAATTGCCATTACCTCCTTTCTTTCTTTTACCCTCCTCCCCTTAACCTCACTGAAGACAGGTGGTGTTTATTTCCACATAAGGCTGAAGCTAGGAAATTATGTAAATCAGAATAAATTTGAGGTTGCACAGTAAGGAAAATATGAAGTGTTTTAAAAATTAGTTTTTAATATATAATTTCTATTGTCATCCCCTCCTACTGGATTCGGGAGTTATGTTAAGCCATGCAAGGAAGAGACATTACTCCAAGGTCATTTTGAAGCAAATTTCCATGAGGAAGAATAGTTGACTAAGCCTCTTCATGTATGCAGAAACGGAAGAATAGATGCAAATTTTTCATTCAAAATTGCTGTCTTTCCAAATACCTAGGGTGTTTTTTGATTTTGGAGCTTGGTTGGGTTTTTTGGGGCTTTTTTTTTATTCAAAACAAAGGCAGAGAAAAGTGTATCAAAAATACCGAAACCCCGAAACACAAACTGCAAAAGCAATGTGTACAGAACAAATTGAGAGTAGAGATACTTCTACTTTTTGTCTCAAGACACCTACTACAAATGCAGTATAGATAAACTTTCTATTTTAAAACTTTGTATGTTCTTTTTGCTCCAAATAGCAACAATCCTTATCTTTCCTCACTCAGTAATTAACCCAGTCTTAACTTTGTAGTAGTTGCACTGTAAACGAACAATAAGAATGTCTTGTTTTTAGTGTTAAACGGCACTGGAAGAGAAAGAACAGCAAACATCTCCCAGCCGGCACAGACATTCTGACTTCCAGGATTACAGTACATTGCTTTGCTTCCTCCAAATCCTGTTTACATGAGCAAGGTCAGGGGATGTAACATTTGAGAGCCTCTACAGTGATTTCCTGCTTCTGTCAGTAAAAACTACAGAGACACCATCAACTTTCCCTTGTTTCCAACAGCTTATCAGGGACTGGAGTGTATTGCCTTACAGAATTGAAAAGACTCAACCTCCTTCATGACTAAAATTAGAGGATGAAACAGAAAGAAGTAATCCCAAAGAGAAACATAACTTCCAATTTTTCCTTTTCAATAGTTGAGAAAACAAAGGCAGTGTTAAGCTGCTTGACACATGGAGAAAGGGTGGGAGAGAGGCAGTAATGCTTTCAGAGTCTTCAATGAAAAAGAAAGGAGAAAGAAACACCACTCCCAGCCCTCAGATTTGACCCCAATTTAGTGAATATTTTCAGAGTGCAAAAGGCTGGAACATACCTAACTTCTAGTAACTTCAACATATGAGGACTCTCACCATGGAAAAAGTCAGGACATTACACAAGTACCAGTTTGTTAGGCATATACAGCTAATTTTTACAGTGCTTTCAATAATACACAGGAGAACTGAATAAATGAATCATCAAACCCAAAGCCATTTCCAAACCATAATAATACACAGGAATTCTTAATGGTTTTATAATTGTAGTCCAAAAGAAACCAACTCCATACTGAAAATTTCAGTGAAATTTTTCCACTGACACAAGGATTACACTCCCTTCACTGAGTTTACAAAAGAAGTTGCATCAGTATGAACCTTAGATAAAAAAAGATTTTTCACCATGTTCAAAACAACTGGCCTAGTACTAACCTATAACAGAAGCTGAAAAGATAAGGTGTTTACAATTCAGGCAGTTTAATAATGTGTTTTTAGCAAAATCCCTATAAGAACATTGGTATCTGCCTATCTTCATCTCTGAAGCAAGAAATATAACACAAAAGCAGGCATTTTAAGTGTGGAAGTTCTGATGGATTGTTGGTTTTGATGAAGTAAGAAATTAAAATTGCTTGAAAAGAGGAGGAGTAGGAGGAAGAGATAATACTATGTCATAGTTTGATTTGCCAATTTAAATATACTCATTTTCTGTTGTGAGACAGAACCAGGAGCAAAAGAGCAAGGCAGGCCTAAAACTTAAAAGGGTATAAAAAACTTTATTAACTACACAAAGAAAGAGAAAGAAAAGCAAATTCAAATTAAGATCTTCAGACCACTCCTTCCTTCCCTCTCCCAACCTTAATAACAACAAAACAAACATACAAAAATCTACTTCAGTCAGTTCCCAACTTAAATAGTCCTTTTTTCAGTTCACTTCGGAGAGAGAAGTTTCCTCTTGTCAGGCCATAGGGACTTCTCCACAAGGAGGAAAGAAAAAAAAAAAAACCAACAGTCCTCTCGTGGTTTCACTTTCACGATTTGCATCCGCCCGGGAAAAAAACT